>JAJIBD010012780.1:0-42044 GCA_021461705.1 Cryptotis parvus | reverse complement strand
CTAATCCCTTCACTACCATTCACTTGCCCTCATTAATGCCCTTAGTAGGTAGTATAAAGGTGAGCATTGAAGCCTTCCTTAGTATAATTTTAGTGTGGACTTAACAGTTACTTCAAATATGGTCATTATTAGTTGACATCTGGAAATAATCCATGAATATTTAACATATATTTGTATTTTAACCAAGAACCTAACACTTTCAGGTAATGGAAGGAGACCATGTTGATGGTAAATGGAGAGCCAAGAGTGCAAAACCAGGCTAAGACTCACAATAGAAATATAGGAAACCAATACTATATCTTTATACACAGTGTTTTTATCCTTAATAACAATATTCAGGAGTGGGAATGGTTTAAATTTTGCTTTTTAGCTTCAAAATGATGAGCATATACTTGGATGCATTTAGATAGTATCATGCTTAGTGAAGTTAGAAAAGGACTGATACACAATAATTTCTCTCTCCTATGTGAAATATAAAGAGACATAGTGAGGGAACAGAAACTAGTCAAAACAATAGAAAATGAAAAATTGGTATTAAGGGGATGGTAGGAAGAACCACTGAGACAATGAGACAATGGTGGAGGAAGTCTGGGACATTTTACTTGAAACCCAATCAGTAACAGTATTGTAAATCACTGTACCTCAAATAAAAGTTAATACACACATATATAATGCATATTATATACAATATAAAATATAAAAATGTTTATATATTTGTATATTTCCCCTATAGATTATACAACTGAAATATTGTATTTCTACTACTTCTGCTATTATCAGTTTTGTTTATAAAATTTCTGTTAAAATAAATCTTTTTTTTTAATAAAAAAAAGTGTAAAAACTTTTTTTTTGACTGCCTGGCTAGACCCAATTTCACTGTCAAACTACTCAATTTTATTTAATCCCCAAATAATAATTGCAGGTATTTACAGGATATAATAATAATTTTTCTTAAATTTTAAAAAAAATATCCTCATCTTCTGAACAGAGTTGTTTATTCTTTCTCAACTGATGCCCCAGGCCTGGCTAGGAATCATTAGCCACTGAATAGATCAAAGAAATTCAAACATATTATGAAAATCTTTGAATAATTCAGTTACCAAGTCAGTCAGCCATAAGAGGCAAATGCCCAAGAAATCAGGCCTCATTAGCTAGCTGTTGACTTCAATAAGAGCTACCCTAAGGATTCTGAGTACTAAAAATATTTCATGTTCTCAGTACTCTCTGTCATAGCATACATACTATGAACTTATTTAGATTTAGAACACAGGAGAAATCACAGGCAAGATGGGGCTTAAATATTGATCTGCAATCAAATAATGTACAAATACTACCACAGACAAATTATTAGTTTAAGCATTTAATAGTTTAAGCATTAAACTAATAATTATTAGTTTAATAGCTATTAAACTTATAATTGTAAAACTAATAATTGTTAGTTTAATGCTTATAGAAAGCTCTGTTAGCTCTTATATTTCCCTATTTATTTTATTTTTTTTTTTTAAGTATTTTATTATACCACCATGAGATATACAAATAAAGAGATATACAATTAAAAAGTTCATATTTGGGTTTTGGTCATACAGTGTTCTAGCACCCGTCCCTCCACCAGTGCCCATCTACCACCACCAACGTCCCCGGTTCCCTCCCCTCTTCCCCAGCCCCCTCCATGGCAGGTTCTTTATTTCTTTCCCTTTCTCTCTCTTTCTCTTTTCCTTCCCTTCCAGACTATGGATTACAGAACATACATTAAGAGGTTGGCATGTGTATCCTTTTGCCTCTATTTAATGCTCAGTTCTAGGTTGGCATTAGTACCCTCGACAATTATTAGCACACTGTTCCATTTTCTGTTTTACCTAACCTCTAACTCCCACACGTTTGTGATAATTTCCACTTTTGACAAGACCTCCTGATATATGTTTCACTTGACCTTGGATATTGGTATCATAATATGTATATATATATTTTATGCCATGCAAATAAATGCAGTCATTCTGTATCTGTCTCTCTCCTTCTGGCTAATTTCGCTCAACATAATCTTCTCCATGTCCATCCATTTATAGGCAAATTTTATGACTTCATTTTTCCTAACAGCTGCATAGTATTCCATTGTGTAGATGTACCAAAGCTTCTTTATCCAGTCATCGATTTTCGGACACTCTGGTTGCTTCCAGATTCTGGCTAATGTGAATAGTGCTGCTATGAACATAAAAGTAGGGATGGTGTTTCCGCTGCGTATTTTTGGTTTCCCAGAGTAGATTCCCAGGAGTGGTATGGCTGGGTCAAATGGGAGTTCAATTTCTAGTCTTTGGAGGAAAGTCCATATTGTTTTCCAGAAAGGCTGTACCAGCCGGCATTCCCACCAACAATGGATGAGTGTCCCCTTTTCCCCACATCCACGCCAGCACTTGTTGTTCTTGCTCTTTTGAATATGTGCCAGTCTCTGTGGTGTAAAGTGGTATCTCATTGTTGTTTTGATTTGCATCTCTCTGATGATTAGTGAGGATGAGCATTTTTTTCATATGTTTTTTTGGCCATTCAAATTTCTTCCTTGGTGAAGTTTCTGTTCATTACTTCTCCCCATTTTTTGATGGGGTTGTTTGTTTTCTTCTTGTAAAGTTCTACCAGTGCCTGATATATCCTGGATATTAACCCCTTATCAGATGGGTATTGGGTGAATATTCTTTCCCATTCTGTGGACTGCTTTTTGTATCTTAGTCACTGTTTCTTTTGAGGTGCAGAAGCTTTTTAGTTTCATGTAGTCCCATATGTTTGTCTTTTCTTCTAGTTGCTTTGTTAGTGATGTTTCACCTTTGAAGATGCCTTTAGCTTCAATGTCGTGGAGGGTTTTTCCTATATTTTCTTCAATGTACTTTATGGATTCAAGTCTGATATTGAGATCTTTAATCCATTTTGATCTGATTTTTGTGCATGGTGTTAGACACAGGTCCAAATTAATTTTTTTACATGTTGCTGCCCAATTTTCCCAAAACCACTTGTTGAAGAGGCTTTCCTTACTCCATTTTAGACTCATTGCACCTTTATCAAAGATTAAATGATCATGTGTTTGAGGTTGGGTGACAGGATACTCAATTCTATTCCATAGGTCCACAGGTCTGTTTTTATTCCAATACCATGCTGTTTTAATTACTACTGCCTTGTAGTACAGTTTGAAGTTGGGAAAGGTGATGCCTCCCATCTTCTTTTTCCCGAGGATTGCTTTAGCTATCCTTGGGGGTTTATTGTTCCATACAAATTTCAGGAGGCGTTTGGTCAATTTCTTTGAAGAATGTCATCGGTATCCTCATAGGGACTGCATAGAATCTGTACAGAGCTCTAGGGAGTATTACCATTTTGACAATGTTGATTTTCCCCATCCATGAACAGGGAATGTGTTTCCATTTCCTTGTGTCCTCTTTTATCTCTTGGAGCAGTGTCTTGTAGTTTTCTTTGTACAGGTCCTTTACACACTTGGGTAAGCTGATTCCTAGGTATTTGATTTTCTGTGGCACAATTGTGAATGGAATAGTTTCCTTAATATCCCTTTCTTCTCTTTTCGTTATTTGTATATAGGAAAGCCACTGACTTTTGGGTGTTGATTTTGTACCCTGCCACTCTACTATATGCGTCTATTGTTTCTAGGAGTTTTTTGGTAGAGAGTTTAGGGTTCTCTAGGTATAATATCATGTCATCTGCAAATAATGATAGTTTGACTTCTTCCTTGCCTATCTGGATGCCCTTGATGTCCTTTTCTTCTCTGATTGCTATGGCAAGTACTTCCAGTACTATATTGAATAGAAGAGCTGAGAGTGGGCAACCTTGTCTTGTCCCTCATCTCAGGGGAAGGCTTTCAACTTTTCCCCATTTAGAATGATGCTTGCTGTGGGCTTTTGGTAGATGGCTGTAACTATCTTGAGGAAAGTCCCTTCAATTCCCATTTTCTGGAGGGTTTTAATCATGAACGGGTGCTGGATCTTGTCAAATGCTTTTTCTGCGTCTATTGAAAGGATCATATGGTTTTTATTTTTTCTTTTATTGATATGGTGTATTATGTTGATTGACTTGCGAATGTTGAACCATCCTTGCATTCCTGGGATGAATCCTACTTGGTCATGATGTATAATCTTCTTGATGAGTCTTTGGATTCTGTTTGCTAGTATTTTGTTGAAGATCTTAGCATCCGTGTTCATCAGGGATATTGGTCTGTAGTTTTCTTTCTTTGTGTTGTCTCTCCCTGCTTTGGGTATCAGGGTGATATGTGCCTCGTAGAAGCTGTTTGGGAGTGTTTCTGTTTCTTCTATTTCCTGGAAGAGCTTGAAAAGGACTGGCAGTAGGTCCTCCTTAAAGGTTTGGTAGAGTTCACTAGTGAATCCGTCTGGACCTGGGCTTTTGTGTTTGGGCAGACTTTTAATTACTGTTTCAATTTCCTCAATGGTGATAGGCTTATTCATGTATTGGAGGTCTTCTTGTTTCAGCTGTGGGAGGTTATAGGACTTCAGGAATTGATCCATTTCTTCTAGATTCTCATGTTTCACGGCAGACAGGCTCTCAAAGTAATCTCTGATGATCTTTTGGATTTCTGTGGTTTCTGTTGTGATGTCACCATTTTTATTTCTGATTCTGTTTATTTGGGTTTTCTCTTTCCCTGTACTTACAAGTCTTGCCAATGGTTTGTCAATCTTGTTTATTTTTTCAAAAAACCAGCTCTTGGTTTCATTAATCTTTTGGATTTTTTTTTTGGTTTCCAACTCATTGATTTCCTCTCTAAGTTTTATTATTTCCTTTTTTCTGCCTGGGTTGGGCTCCTTTTGCTGGTCTTTTTCTAATGTCTTCAGCTGTGTAGTCAGGTTATTTATGTGGGCCCTTTCTTGTTTCCTGATGAATGCTTGCAGAGCTATAAACTTCCCTCTTAACACGGATTTTGCCGTGTCCCACAAGTTCTTATAATTGGTGTCTTCATTTTCATTTGATTCCAGAAATCTTTGGATTTCCTGTTTGATTTCTTCTATGACCCATTTGTTGTTCAGGAGTGAGCTGTTCAGTTTCCAGGTGTTTGGTTTGACTCCCTGTTTCTGTGTACGGTTAACTTCCATTTTCAGTGCATCATGGTCTGAAAAGATAGCTGACACAATTTCTGTCTTTTTTAAATTTTACTGAGGTATGCTTTGTGGCTCAGCATGTGGTCTATCTTGGAGTATGTTCCATGTGCACTAGAGAAAAATGTGTATTCAGCTTTTTTTGGCATGAAGAGCCCTGTATATATCCACTAGCTCTCTTTCTTCCATTTCTTCCTTCAGGGCCAATATTTCCTTGGTGAGTTTCAGTCTTGTTGATCTATCCATCGTTGATAGAGCAGTGTTGAAGTCTCCAACTATTATTGTGCTACTGTTAATGTCTTCTGTGAGGTCTCTTAGCAGTTGTTTTATGTATTTTGCTGACCCCTCGTTGGGTGCATATATGTTTAGTAGTGTAATTTCTTCCTGGTGTACATACCCCTTAATTAATAAGAAGTGGCCTTCGTTGTCCCTTCTAAACTTTTTCAGCCTGGAAGTCTATATTATCTGATACTAATATGGCCACACCAGCCTTTTTTGGAGGAGTTGTTTGCATGGAGAATGGTCTTCCAACCTTTGACTCTGAGTCTCTGTTTTTTCTGATTATTCAGATGAGTTTCTTGTAGACAGCAGAATGTTGGGTTCAATTTTTTAATCCATTTTGTCACTCTGTGTCTCTTAATTGGTGCATTTAGACCATTGACATTGAGAGAGATTATTGTCATTGGATTTTGTGCCATCTTTCTTTTTTGTGTTTGTTGTGCTTATGGGTTTGGTCGCATTAGAGTAGACCCTTCAGTCCTTCTTTTAAAGTTGGTTTTGAGTCCATGAAGTTCCTGAGTCGTTGCTTATCCATAAAGTTGTGTATCTTTCCTTCATATCTAAATGTGAGCCTGGCCGGATAAAGAATTCTTGGTGAAGCCTGCAGTTCATTGAGCCTTTTCACAATATCCCACCATTGTTTTCGGGCTCGGAGTGTTTCATCAGAGAAGTCTGCTGTAAATCTTAGGGATGTTCCTTTGTATGTGATTTCCTTTTTGATCTTGCTGCTTTCAGTATTCTATCCCTATCTATAGTTTTTGTCATTTTTATTAAGATGTGTCTTAGAGTGTTCTTGTTCGGGTTTCTTTTAGCTGGTATCCTACGGGCCTCTTGGATCTTGAGGCAAGCATTCTTTAGTTCTGGGAACTTTTCAGCAATTATGGCTTTGACAGTTTCTTCTTCATCAGGGTTTTCTTCTTGCCCTTCTGGGACCCCAATTATCCGTATGTTGTTTCTTCTGGCTTCATCCCGATTATCTCTTGTTGTCTGTTCGGTAATTGTGAGCCTTTTTTTCTATCTTCTGGTGTTGTGTAGAGAATCTTTGGAACTCGTCTTCGAGATCACTAATTCTTTCCTCAGTAGCTATTATTCTGCTATGATGGCCTTCCACTGTGTTTTTTATTTCATCTACCTCATTTTTAATATCTGTCATTTCCCTTTGCATTTTCCTCACTTCTCTCATGTCCTCTTGTATTTTATTGATTTTGCATTCCATTGCTTCTTTGAATTCCTTTTGAATCCTTAACAGTTCTTTCCGAAATTCTTTTTCAGAGAGGTTATACAACTCATTGGTATTGCTAGACTCATCTGGACCAGTGACTTCACTCACAGAGCTTGATGGATTTTTGCGTTGCTTTACCATTATGACTATTGTAGGTTGCAAATGTGAGTTCTTGGGTGACTAGATAGTACAGTTAGTAGGTGTCTGGTCTGTTTGCAGTGTTTGGGTGGGTGGCAAGGATGTAGGAACTAGGTTCACTGGTACTTCATGCAAGTTAGGTAGTAAGAGGGTCGCAGCGGACGCTAGCCGTCCGCCCGTTTTGGGTTTTGGGATGTTCCCAGACGCACAGGGCCCAAGGGGTCCGTCCAGGGTGAAACCAAGGCAATTTGCCTTGGTTCCCATTGATGGAGTTTCCGCTCTTCCCTGGGGCAGCTTGGGGTCCACGGAGATTGCAAGAATCACACACACACACCTGGTGGGAAGAGCGCGGGGATCTGCTGGGCATTGGGGCTGGATGGCATCAGAGGGGAGGTCCTGTGCCAATGGTTGGGGCTTGGTCCCCGCCCTCAAAGCTGGAGCCTTTTCTCCTGGAGCCGAGTGGTCAGAGGCTGCCCGCCGCGGGAACGCAACTGGTGGGAATAGCACGGGGATCTGCTGGGCGTCGGGCTATATTTCCCCTATTTTAAAAATGAAATTCATGATATTCTAGAATACTGACAAGCAATACAATAAATGAATATGAGATAATAAATATGAACACAAGTCTCACTGATCATATATCCTATAACTGAGCATTGTGTGGTCACAGACCATAGATTTTTCTCCCCTAACCAATCCACCCTATGGTCAAAAAGTTGAAAATTGATATTGAGAAAGAAGAGCATGACTGAAAAGATTTTGTGAAATACTATTATCAATTTATATGATATAAAAAATTTAGAAGACTTGGATATTTTGTAGGAATAGCTTTAAAACAAATCATCCCAGGAAACAAGTCATGAAATGTTTTCGTGAGTCATTTTTGATTCTTGCCTTTACATTACTGGCATTTTATCCACCTCCCCAATGAGACAAACTTCCAAGCACTTTTCATAACCATCTGGTGAATAACTGTCATTGTTTAATAAATAATTTTTAACATTTAATAGTTGTACTACCAGCTAGTTAATAAAGAGTCCTCTATAAATTATTTCCTATCGTAGATTTTTCAATTGCTGGGTATATACTATTGCTTATTTAAAAGAGGGCTTACAATTATGGACATACTTCCAAAGACTAGAAATTGAGCTCCTCTGTGACCCAGCAATACTACTTCTGGGAATATACCCCATGAGACCAAAACCACACTGTATAAACACCATCTACACTTCTGTGTTCATAGCAGCATTATTCACAATAGCCAGAATTGGAAACTTCCAGAATGTCCAAGAACAGATGACTGGATAAAGAAACTGTGGTACATCTACACAATGGAATACTATGCAGCTGTTAGGAAAATGAACTTATGAAATTCTATAAATGGATGAATATGGAGAGGATTATGCTGAGTGAAATTATCCAGATGGGAAAGGACAGATATAGAATGACTGCATTTATCTGTGGGACATAAAAAATAACATGATATTAATATCCAAGGCCAGACAAAACATGGATCAGATGGTCTTATCAGTGGGTAGAACCTACTGCAAAAGTGTTGGAGTCAGAGGTTAAATAATACAGAGAAAGAAACAGTGTACTAATAATTACTGTAAATGATAATACCAGCTTTGAAATTGAAACTGAGCATTGAAAGCAGTCAAAAAGGTAATCTCTAAATGTATGTATTGCAAGCCACAATGTGTAAGAGAAAGGAAGAGAGAGAGAAAAAGGGAGAGAGAAGCGAAAATTATCTGCTATAGACACAGGCTGGGGGGGGGGGTTGGAAATCATGGGGCATTGGTGGAAGGAAATGGGCACTGCTGGAGGGATGGGTGCTGGAACACTATATGACTGAAACCCAAATATGAACGTTTTTGTAACTGTATATCTCACATTTGTAAAATTTTTTTAAAATAAAAAGAGGTTTACACACTGGAGAGACTGTACAGTGGGCAATGCTCTTGCCTTGCACATGACTGACTCCATTTACACTCCTGGCACCTCATGTAGTCCCCAGAGCTGAGTTTTGCCACAGAGTACAGAGCCTGGAGTAAGCACAAAACACCACTGGTGTCACTGTAGCCCCCAAAAAAAAGAACCCAGTGACATTTACTTTTCTCTAGACTGATTTTATTCCCTTTGGCTTAAACAATATATGTAAAATTTTAATACAGACCAATGAATCTAGTATACTTGTCAGACATCCACAATTGAAATCTTCATTTAGTTGTTCAATTTAATGTAGTTTAATCCCTCATTATTATCTTTATGTCCTAAGCAAAGGTCCTCAACTTCAACTATTAATTGGCAATATAAACTGTATGGGAACAGATTTAGGAACAGATTGTGAGACTTATAATAAAATTATTAAAGCCCTCTGAAGTCAGAAATGAATTTCTGATTTATAAATCCAGTGCTCTGACTCAAAAGAAATAATTTACTTTCATTCTGAAAACAGGACACTTGGTCGTAATTGGGGGTTGCTGATGAAGTATTTCAAAATATTATGTCAAGTCGAAGACTGCTTCTATAAGGATCTTCTTCCCTGGTGCTGTTCATGGAGAAAACTCTTATGCCTTTTCTGATTCAAGCCTGAAGACCTTGTTCACAAGTTTGGCTTAGACATGTAGAGCTAATTCTTTGCCAAGCTGAATCTCAAATAGAAAGAAGCATAGAGACAGAACTACAGCAGTACTTGTTTAAAAGCAGGGGCATACTGTTCCATTTTCTGTCTTACCTAATCTCTGACTCCCACACGTTTGTGATAATTTCCACTTTTGACAAGACCTCCTGATATATGTTTCACTTGACCTTGGATATTGGTATCATAATATGTATATATATATATATATATATATTTATGCCATGGACAGTGTGCTAATAATAGTCGAGGGTACTAATGCCAACCTAGAACTGAGCATTAAATAGAGGCAAAAGGATACACATGCCAACCTCTTAATGTATGTTCTGTAATCCATAGTCTGGAAGGGAAGGAAAAGAGAAAGAGAGAGAAAGGGAAAGAAATAAAGAACCTGCCATGGAGCAGGGCTGGGGAAGGGGAGGGAACCGGGGACGTTGGTGGTGGGTGGGCACTGGTGGAGGGACGGGTGCTGGAACATTGTATGACCAAAACCCAAATATGAACTTTTTAATTGTATATCTTTTTATTTGTATATCTCACGGTGGTATAATAAAATACTTAAAAAATAAATAAAGGCAGGGGCAGCCTGTGCCTCCCCATACTCTCCCTGAGCCCAGTTGGAGATCTATCTAACAACAGGGAGCACAGAAGCAGCCATCATTGACAACAACCCAAGATTTTGAGCATTTGATTACAGTTTAGGTCTGCACAAATTTGATGTCTCATCAAAAACCACTCTACTAATCACCCCAGACCCTAAAAATATACTCTGACATCCTTTAACCAAGGGGTGTTTTCCAGGTTGGTTTGACTCTGACACTACAATATTTGTCATTTATTTGCCAGTGTAAATGCACTACTAGTTCTGAAGCTTTGGTACTACAGTTGCTGTGGGACACACATAATCCTGAATTACTAGTTACATTCCAGTTCTGTTGGACTTTGATGACACGGACACTATCAGAGCAGAGACTATAATTTCTGAGTCATGGTCCAGGTCAGCTATACCTTGTTGTATGAACTGGTGAAGGACACACAAGATCACAAATTTCCAGAGATTATCCAGATCCACCAGCGTCAGAGCCATGGTGTCTACCTGGAAATAATGAGTGGAAACTGACTTTTGGCACTCATTCCTGAGTGAATTCAGTCTTCATATACCACCCGGAATAATGAAAAATTGGTGGAATTCACCTGCATTTTTGAATGAAGACACCAATCCATAGAAGCCACCAACCATAACAGAGACGTATAAACTGCCAATGAAAATACCAAACCAAAAATTATAAGGATGGTTACTGAATTGAGGAAATCAATTCAGGAGCCTTTAACAAACACAAAGAAAGTATGAGAAATATCTCATTAGAAATCAGATAATTTATTTTTTTTTTTTTATTTTTGAGCCTGGTAGTTCTCAGGGTTTACTCTTGGTTCCGGGAGGCTCAGGGGAATTAAACTGCTAGAGATGCAGTGCAGATAAGGGACTTTGCTTGCATGCAAGTGACTCAGGTTTGATAACAAACATAACACATATTTTCCGATGCTTTGTTAGGCATGATTCCCCACTGCAAATCCCTTAATACTGACAGGGTGCAGACCAAAAAACTAAAAATAAGGTTTATGTAACAGCATCAATTGGTAGCTCAGCGGGTAGAGTGTTTGCCTTGCACGCGGCCAGCCTGTGCCATCCCGGGTTCAATCCCCAGCATCCCATATGGCCCCCGAGCACCACCAGGAGTAATTCCTAAGTGCAGAGCCAGGAGAAACCCCTGAGCATTGCTGGGTGTGATTCAAAAAAGCAAAAAAAAAAAAAAAGCATCAGTAATAATGATTCTCATGTCAAAGAGACTCCAGAATAAGAAGTGAAGAGGAAGGATTATTTGTTGAAGAAATATTAACCTAGGTATCTCCTACCTGAAAGATATACACCTAGGTCAAGAAGTTCAATGAGTTACAAGCAAAGCAAACTCATAAAAGAAAACCAAAGATAAATTGTAATTAAAATGACAAAAATGGCAAACAATTCTAAAAGAAGCAAGATAAAGTAAGAGAAAATGTAAGGACATATTTCATACAATTCACAGCAGTTTTATCAACAGGATCCTAAGACCAGTGTAGGATTTATGTGATATACCTAAGGTGTCCATAAAATAACTCTCAGAAAGAATTCTTTTAACCTGCTATGTTATCACTCAGATTTGAAGTTAAATAAAAGTATTTTCTATAAACAATGAAGAAATGCATGACCAATAAACTGGCTCTGCAAGACTTACTAAATAAGTCTTCCATAAAATTAAACTTACAGTTGGAAGTGGTAATATGCATTTAAAAGTAAAAATAAAACATAAATGTGGGGAAAATAATTTGGAACGATTCAACGTGCTGGCTTTAATAGAAATACAAACTTAGAACACCAGGTGTAAATTCAACTATAATCTTAAGACTAAAGAAGAGAAGAGAGGAACAATTAAGAACAGACAGATATTAAAGTACATAGGGGCACTATTATTATAAGGGCAAAGACATGACAAAATTCACAAATAAATAGAATCCTGGAAAAAAATCCTTCGTTGAAATAATTTTACTAAACACTAAGTACCAATCAGAAAGGGCAGAATGACCAGGTGGATCAAAAAAAATAAACCTCTGCTGCTTAACCTCTGATGCTTACAGATTCACTTGGATTTGGATAATAAATATAGGCCCAAAATAAAATATTGGAAACTACCATACAGATATGTGGCAGTTTAAAGAAGGTAGATATGCTTATAGTTATAGCAGATAACATAATTAAATTAAAATATGTTAGTAAAAGAAAGAGAGAGAGAGAGAAAAAAAAGAGAGAGAGAAGGAAAAGTGCCTGATATTTATGCAAGCTGGGGGAGGAGAGAGAGATTTTGGGGACATTGGTGGTGGGAAAGGGCACTGGTGAAGGGATAGGTGCTGGAACAATGTATGAGTGAAACTCACTCATGAAATATTTTAATTATATATCGCACAGAGATATAATAAAAATTAATAATATGGTAGTAAGAGAGATGGACATTAATGATTAAAATAGCATCAAATCAACATCATTTAATATATAGACACAAAATATATAAAACAGCAAAATACCAAACAAATTTTAGTCTGTCTGAAGACAGAACTATGCACAGCACAATGGTAGCCATTGAATAAAAAACCTAACGGCCCCCACCCCCACCCAAAAAATAAAGATTTTGAAATGAAACATTCCAAAAGCATAGTGGAGAGTCTTCAGAATAGACTACAGGCTAAAACAAAACAAGTGTCAACAATGTCATGAAGATTGCAATTATATTGAGTATTTTTTCATAACACAATACTAGAAAGGTAGCAATTACTATAAAAAGAAAGCTGGGCAAATTTCAAACATTCTAAAGATTTAACAAAGTGTGACTGAAAAGTACTGAGTCAAGAGGAAATAAAAGAAAACATAAAAGAATCTCAAAAACAATGGGAATGAAAATAAAAGATACCAGGGTGTATAGAATCCAACAAAAACAATGCTAGGAAAAAAGTTGATATCAATAAAGGGTTACATCTAACTTTTTTGGTTTTTTTTTTGGGGGCATACCTGCCAATGCTTTGGGTTTATTCCTGGCTCTGAATTCAGGAATTTCTCCTGGAAGTGCACAGGGGACCATCTGAGATGCCAGGGATCAAATTGAGGTCAGCCATATGTAAGGAAAGTGCCTTACCCACTGTGATATCACTACAACCCTTCTAGCTATTATTTTGGTGAGGAGGCCACTCCCTGAGGTGTTCATGGCTTAGACCTGGATCTGTACTCAGATGTCACTGCTGGTGATATTCCGAGGATCATATGGGATGTCTGCAAAGTTTAAGAGGAGAACTCCCAGAACGAGGACCAATTGGGAACTCTTTGGCACCATGGCGGCAACATGGGAAGATACCATCATTGACGATATCGATGAAGAATACAACCGACTGGTTCAGCACCTCCATGATAGTGAGAAGAATGCTGAGAAAGAGAAAGACACAAAAGGACACCTGTCTTCAAAAACTCTCGAGCTCATTTGCCAACGTGGCAAGGCACAAGCCTCAGGCGACCAAATGCTAATGTCCAAGCTTGCAAAAGCAGTGAAGAGAAGCCATAAAAGGAAGACCTCAAAGATAGAAGAGCAGAAATACTGGAAGATGCAGCAGAAGCCGGGAAAAGCATTCCCAACACCAGCCATCCTTCGCCAACTGTAAGACCAAGATGACTGCCCTCCAACGCCCTGATGGATCTATCACATCTTCCAGAAAGGCAATGGAGAATATTATCCATGACTTCTACTTGGATCTCTTTGATAGCCACGTTCACCTGCCCACATACCAAATTCCGCAGGATGGATATGTTGTTCCCAACGTTCTCCGTTCTGAAATCCAACATGCCTTCTCGTTGGTAAAGAAAGGAACAGCACCAGGCCCAGACAAAGTCAGACCTGAACACCTGAAGAATCTGCCGTCAGTACTCATCAATAAAATGGCTCGGCTCTTAACATGCTACCGGTCTGAATGCAAGGTGCCCTCCCAATGGAAAACAAGCAGGACAGTTCTACTGTTCAAGGAGGGAGACATTCACGACATTGGCAACTATCGCCCCATCTGCCGGTTGTCCATCATCTACAAGCTGTTCACTCAAGTCATCCTGAACAGGATTGGCAGAACATTAGATGAAGGACAACCATGCGAGCAAGCTGGCTTCTGAAGAGGATTCAGCACAATCAACCATATCCAAACAGTAACCAAGCTCATTGAGGTTTGTAGGGAGTTCAAGATGCCACTCTGTCTCACGTTCATTGATTTAAAGAAAGCCTTTGATTCTGTGGAGACTGAAGCAGTTATTGAAGCCCTAGCCAAACAGGGTGTTCAAACCCAATACATCAAGATCCTTCATGAGCTCTATTTCGGATTCACCCCCAGGATCTCACCATTCTACAAGGAAGTGATCCTTGATGTCAAAAGAGGTGTTCGGCAGGGTGATACCATTTCACCAAAACTCCTCAGCACCACACTCGAGAACATCATGTGACAATTAGAATGGGAAGGAATGGGAGTGAAGATAGACGGTTGGCAACTACACCACCTCCCACTTCACTGATGGCATCGTTCTAATAACACCAAACGTTAGCCAAGTGGCACAAATGCTGGCTGAATTTGACCAAAAATGTGGAAAGATAGGTCTACAGCTGAATCTCAACAAAACTATGCTCATCAAAAATGAACTAGTTCCAGAGGCCCCATTTACTATCAATGGAACAAACATCTCTGAATGCAGCAGTTATGTGTACCTAGGTCGAGAAGTCAACATGATGAATGACCTAAAACCTGAGCTGCGCAGGAGGAAGAGAGCAGCATGGATTGCCTTCAAAGGCATCAAAGAAATAGCTAAAAAGACAAAGAACCTCTGTCTCTGAGCACATCTCTTCGACTCCACTGTTCTCCCTGCCTTGACATAAGCCTCAGAGACCTGGGCCCTATGAAAGTAGGATGAGAATGCTATACTGGTCTCCCAAAGAGGAATCGAAAGAGCAATGCTTGGAATATCACGCATCACTCAAGTGAGAGAAGGAATCCGGAGTTCTGACCTCCGTCACCGTTCCAGAGTCAGGGATGCTGTCTCATTTTCCAAGGCATCGAAAATCAGATGGGCTGTACATGTAATGTGATTTGGAGATGACAGCTGTACTAGAGCCGTTACCAACTGGGTCCCAGCATGGACTTCAAAAGATCACGTGGCCACCCATCTACAAGATGGTCAGACTTCTTCATCAAGACCATGAACGAATGGTTTGAGGCTCTTCATATTCCTGAAGCAACCAGATGTCATTGGGCTACACTGGCATGTGATAGAGTCAAATGGAAATGTTACTGATGCCCGCTCGAGGAAATCAATGAACAACGGGATGTCTAGTGATCTAGTGATCTAGTGATATGGAATGTCAGGATAGAACCTAAGTCATCAGCTGCAGTGCAAGTGCCATACCTGCTGTACTATTACTTTGACCCTGACCTCATCTTTTAAGAAACTAGGAAAAGAACAAAAATGAAATTCAGTCAGTAGAAGACAGTAAGTAAATCTGCATAAAAATAAGGAAATTGCAGATAAAAATACAATGAAAAGATAAGAAAAGCTACGTCTTTCTCTGAAACAATGTTTCATTGAATACAACAAAATGATAAGAAAAACAGTATTTGTTTCTTTGAAGATGGCAAACCCTTAACTATACTTTAAAAATAAAGACCTTCATATCAACCAAATCTGAAATGATAAGGGAGAAGTTATTACAGATACAGAAAACTGCAAAGGAATTCCATAAATAAATGTGTTACTAGGTTGAAAATTTGAAAACTTGATTTTTTCAGAATTATTCAAACAAGAGGACACAGAACACCTGAAAATAACAATTATAAGAAAGGAATAAAAGAACAATCAAAAGTTTCACCCTAACTGAAAATCTAAGTTCTAATGGACTTACTAATAACTTCTACCTGATCTTAGATTCTAGTGGGCAAAATAAGAAAAATAGAGGGCACAAACTCACATTTTTTATGTAGAGATTGAATTATCTGATCTATATCATAGATCAAATTTAGGTTCTGCAATACAGAAGTCCTTTAGTAATCAATTGCTATTACTGTTTGTTGTTGCGAGATATTTTAGTCTTTAGTAGCAGTGGGTAATACTCTGGCATGTTGTAAGAAATTATCAACTATATCTTGAAGTGAATGCTTTCATTATGCCCATTACACAATAATATCAAGGCACACAGGAGTAAATGAGATGTGATGATAAGACTTACTTGCTCTCACCCTGCATTTGATAGTACCATGATTGACTGTTTTTATAACCACTGGTACAGTGGATATCATTTCTTAGTTCATATCAGAGGTCAAGAAATTGAAGCACCATTACCACATTGACAATATGGTAGTAAAAAGTACATAAAGTGTGCATAGGTCACTATCACTATCACTACCTTCCCATTCATCATTGATTTGCTCGAGCGGGCACCAGTAATATCTCCATATGTCCTGTCTCATGCTAGTAGAGCCCAAGGGCATCTGCTTGCTCCAGGAAAATAGAGAGCCTCAAACCATTATATTAGGTCATAGGAATTAGGTTATATACTCCACCCAGCAGACCAGCCTATCACAGCTGGGCTCGCGCAGCCATAGCCACGTGGTTCATCAATAAATGCTGGATTTTGAGATGACTACAAGAGTATGCTACCCACACAGCAGAGCCTGGCAAGCTACCCATGTCGTATTTGATATGCCAAATACCAGTAACAATTATAGACCTCATTCCCATGACCTGATGGATGGTTTGAGGCTCTTTATGTTCCTGGAGCAAGCAGGTGTTCTTGGGCTCTACTAGCATGAGACAGGTCATATAGAGATGTTACTGGTGCCGGCTCGAGCAAATCAATGATGAACGGAAGACAGTGATACAGTAATTATATTAGGTCATTCCTATGACCTAATATAATTGTTACTGGTATTTGGCATATCAAATACGACACGGGTAGCTTGCCAGGCTTACTGTGCGGGCAGCATACTATTGTAGTCACCTCTAAATACAGCATTTATTGATGAACTGGGTGGGCGCTTGTGGCCACTCAAGCCAGGCTGTGATAGGCTGGTCTGCTGGGTGGAGTTCTGACAAGAGACAAGACCGGATGTGGAAAATGGCAGCCCTCATGGAGTGGGGATGTCATCTGGCTTGTTGCAAGGCTCTGCTGGGGTGGCGGGCCTGAGCTAGAGTCTGCCATCCCTCCCCGGCGCCTCATGAGCGGCTGGGCACAGGGAGAGCCAGTAGCAGCTCTGCCCCATGTCTGTGAGTCTCTGGATCAGCATACCTGGGCTGAACTTGAAAGAGACTTTTTTCTCAAAAAATGTATTTGTGCAAATGACCTACATATTCATAATGATACCTCTACAAAGTATTATTGAATTTAAAGTGTATAAATTTGAAAGAACACAGAATGCTAGATAATTGCATTTTGGATTCTAAGATAAAAAGAGTAAGTCAAATCACATTATCTTTTATTTCATAAAAGATAAATCACTTTATCACTGTCTTCCCATTCATCATCGATTTGCTCGAGCATGCTATGATACTTTTTTATTTGTTTCCTATTAAAATATGAGGGCCCACTCCATGAGGGTCGCCATTTTCCACATCGGACTCCCCTCTCGTCAGAACTCCACCCAGCAAAGGAGCTCATCACACCCAGCTCACATGGACGCTTGCATCCACGCAGTTCATCAACAAATGCTAGAGATCAGAGGTGACTACAAGTGTATGCCACACTCATGGCAGAGCCTGGCAAGCTACCTGTGTCGTATTTGATATGCCAAATACCAGTAACAATTATAGACCTAATTCCCATGACCTGATGGAATGGTTTTAGGCTCTTTATGTTCCTGAAGCAAGCAGATGTCCTTGGGCTCTACTAGCATGAGACTGGACTTAAGAGATGTTACTGGAGCCCGCTCAAGCAATTGATGATGAATGGGAGGACAAGTGATACAAGATTAAAATATGTTGCTTTCAAGTATATTATATTTGGCCCCAGCCTAAAAGCCCGAGGACATCCACAAAGAAGCCTACTGGCCTGGACACAGACCATCTGAGGGGACTACCTCGTTCCCTCCCTCCCTGCCACTGTGCAACTGTCTTCAGGGTCTCATATCCCAAAATTTATACTAACGCATTGGTGAGAAGTACTTAGTGTATATCTTACACAAGATACCAGTGATCATACATCCCTACATTCCTTTCCTTCCACAAAAGTCTGCAAACAGCATAGACACCTACTAACAGTACTATCTAGCCACCCAAGAACACACAACTTTCAAACTAGAAAAGTTGTAATGGTAAAGCAATGCAGAATTCCACCAAGCTCCATGAATGAAGTTGCTACCTCGGATGAGCCGAGCAATAACTGTGAGCTATATAATCCCTCTGATAAGGAATTTTGGAAAGAACTGTTAAGCATGCACAAGGAGCTCAAAGAAGCAATGGAAAACAAAGTCAATAAAATACAACAGGACATGAAAGCAGAAATGAGGAAATGCAAACCATAATACAAGCAGAAATGACACATATTAAAAATGTGGTAAGTGAAATGAAAAACTCACAGGAAGGCCTCTGTAGCAGAATAACAACTGCTAAAGAAAAAATTAGTGATCTCCAAGAGGAGGTGCAGAGACACTCTAGACAACAGAAGAAGATAGAAAAAAAGACTCACAGTTAAAGAACAGACAACAAGAGATAATCGGAATGAAGTCAAACGGGATAACATAAAGATTATTGGGGTACCGGAGGGGCAGGAAGAAACTCTGATAATGAAACAACTTTCAAAGCTATCATTGTTGAGAGTTCTCAGAAGTAAAGAACACTTGTTCTCATATTTAGGAAGCCCAAAGGGTACCAGCTAAAAGAATTCTAATTAAGAATACTAAAAGTCACATCCTAATTAGAATGACAAAAACCATAGATAGAATACTGAGAGCAACAAGATCAAAGAAGGAAATCACATAGGAAGGAGCATCCCTAAGATTCACAGCAGACTTTTCAGAAGATATACTATGATCTCAAAGACAATAGTCACATCATGAAAAGACTCAATGTAATGAAGGCTTCACAAAGAATTCTTTACCCAGCTAGACTTAAATTTAGACTTGAAGGAAAGGCGCACAACATCATGGATAAAAAACAGCTCAGGAACTCCATAGACTCAAAACCAAGGTTGAAAGAAGGACTGAAGAAACTACTGTAAGATAAGAAAAAACCCAAATAACAACAAGCTAATTCAGAAAGATGGCACAAAAATCCCATGACAATAATCTCTCTCAATGTCAATAGCCTAAATACACCAATTAAGAGATACAGAGTGACAAAATGGTTTAAAACCTTGAATCCAACATTCTACTTTCTAAAAGAAATGAATCTGATTAATCAGGGCAAACACAAACTCAAAGTCAGGCTGGAAGATAATTCTCCATGCAAACAACTCCTCCTAAAAAGGCCGGTGTGGTCATACTGGTAACTAACAACATAGACTTCAAGCTGAAAAGGGTTAGAAGGAACAGTTAAGGACATTTCTTAATAACCAAGAGATATGTATATCAGGAAGAAATTACACTCTTAAACATATATATATCCGGGGCCAGAGTGATAGCCCAGCAGGTAGGGCGTTTGCCTTGCACACGGCCACCCATGCCGGCCCGGGCCTGCATGGGCCGGCCATGGGTTCGATCCCTGGCATCCCATATGGTCCCCCGAGCACCGCCAGGAGTAATTCCTGAGTGCAGAGCCAGGAGTGACCCCTGAGCATTGCCAGGTGTGACCCAAAAAAAAAAAAACATATATGTACCCAATGAGAGGCAAGTAAAATACTTAAAAACAACTGCTAATAGACTTCACAGAAGATATTTACAGTAACAAATTGTAGTTAGAGACTTCAACACTGTTCTATCAACTCTTGATAGATTGACAAGACTGAAACTCACCAAAGAAACACTGGCCCAGGAGGAAAAATGAAAGAAAGAGAGCTGGTAGATATATACAGGACTTTTCAACTCAAAAAATCTGAATATACATTTTTCTCCAGTGCACATGGAACATTCTCCAAGATAGACTACATGCTGATCCACAAAAACATACCTCAATAAAATAAAAAAATAGAAATTATGTCAACTATGTTTTCAGAAAATGGAAGTTAACCATACTCTGAAACAGGGAGTCAAATGAAACCCCTGGAACTGAATACGTCATATTTGAACAACAAGTGGGTCATAGAAGAAATCAGAGGGAAATCCAAAGATTTCTGGAAACAAAAGAAATTGAAGACATGAAATATCAGAACTTGTGGGATACAATGAAAGCAGTGATAAGAGGAGCATTCAGGGGCTGGAGTCCAGTGGGTAGGGTGTTTGCCTTGCATGCAGCCAACCTGGGTTCGATCCCCAGCATCCCATATTGTCCCCAAGCATCGCCAGGAGTAATTCCTGAGTCCAGAGCCAGGACTTACACCTGAGCATTGCTGGGTGGACCCAAAAAGCAAAAAAAAAAAAAAAAAATTAAAAA
Organism: Cryptotis parvus; assembly: GCA_021461705.1. Classification (NCBI taxonomy): domain Eukaryota; kingdom Metazoa; phylum Chordata; class Mammalia; order Eulipotyphla; family Soricidae; genus Cryptotis; species Cryptotis parvus. The sequence goes on along the minus strand of JAJIBD010012780.1, from coordinate 21,540 downwards.
AAGAGGAACATTCATAGCTCTTCAAGAATTCATCAGGAGAAAAAGAAAGGGCCCACACAAATAACCTAACTTCACAGATCAAAATCTTAGATAAAGCCCAATTAAAGGAGCCCAACCCAGGCAGAAAGAAGGACATAAATCTTAGAGTGGAAATAAATGAGCTGGAATCCCAGAAACAAACCAAAATATTAATGAAACAAACAGCTGGTACTTTGAAACAATAAACAAGATCCACAAGCAACTTGCAGGACCCAAAATGTAAGAGGGAACCTAAATAAATAGAATCATAAATGAGGAGGGGGCATCTCAAAAGAAACCACAGATATTCAAAAGATCATCAGAGATTATTTTGAGAGTCTGTATGCCACAAAACAAGAGAAGCTGGTAGAAATGGACAGATTCGGGAAGTCCTATAGCCTACCAAGGCTAAAACAAGAAGACCTAGAGTACCTGAATAAGGCTATCACAATCGAGAAGATTGAAAAGCAATTAAAAGTCTGCCAAACACAAAAGCCCAGGTCCAGATGAATTCACTAGTGAAGTCTTCGAAATATTATACCTAGAAAAACCTAAACTATATACCAAAAAGTTCCTAGAAACTGTAGATACCTATAGTAGAGTTGCATGGTCCAAAATCAATAAACCAAAAGGGAATGACTTTCCTGTATGCAATAAAAAATGAGAAGAAAGGGATATTAAGAAAATGATCCATTTCACAATTGTGCCAGAGAAAATCAAATACCTAGGAATTAATTTAACTAGAAATTTTAAGGACTTGTATAATGAAAAGTACAAAATGCTGCTTCAAGAAATGAAAGAAGATATGAGGAAATGGAAAAATATTCTCTGCTCGTGGATTGGGAGAATTATCATTGTCCTAATGGTAATACTCCCTAGAATCTTATACAGATTCAATGCAGTCCTATAAAGATACCATAACATTATTAAAAGAATACAAAGCTAAAGCTTTATATTTATAAACCCTCACAAATGCTAAGTAATCCTTGGGAATAAGAAGATGCAGGTTAACACCATTCCCAACTTCAAACTGTACTACAAAGCAGTTCTAATTAAAACAGCATGGTATTGAAGTAAAAACAGACCTGTATACCTATGAAATAGAGTTGAGTACCCTAACACCCATCCTCAAATACACAATCATTTAATCCTTGATAAAGGAGCAAATAATAAAAAATTAAGCAAGTAAATCCCTTTCAATAAGTGGTGATGGAAATACTGGGCAGCTACATGTAAAAAAATGAATTGGGCCTCTAACACCATGCACAAAAGTCAGATCAAAGTAGATTAAAGATCTCAATATCAGACATGAATCCATAAAGCACATCAAAGAAAATATAAGAAAAACCCTCCACGACCTTGAAAATAAAGGGATCTTCAAAGGTGAAACACCACTAACTAAGCAATTGGAAGCAAAGATAAACATATGGGACTACATGAAACTTAAAAGCTTCTGTACCTCAGAAGAAACAGTGACCAAGATACAAAGACAGTTCACAGATTGGGATTGAATATTCACCCAATAACCATCTGATAAAGGGTTAATATCCAGGATGTATCAGGCACTGGTAGAACTTCACAAGAAGAAAACAGCCAATCCCATGAAAAAATGGGGAGAAGAAATGAAAAAAAAACTTCCAAAAAAGAAGAAATTCAAATGACCAAAAACATATAAAAATACTCATCATCATTAATTATCAAAGAGATGCAAATCAAAACAAAAGTCTGATATCATCTCATATTACAGAGACTGGCACATATCAGAAAGAGCAATTACAACAAAAGCTGGCGTGAGATAAAAAGAAAATGGAATTTTCATCCATTGTTGAAAGCAAATGTTGACTGGTACAGTCTTTTTGGAAAAAATGTTTACATTCCTCCAAAACGAAATTGAGCTCCCATTTGACCCAGCCATACCACCCCTGGAAAATATAACCTTGGAGCCCAAAAAAACATGCAGCAGAAATGCCATCTGCACTACTGTGTTCATAGCAGCACTATTCACAATAGCCAGAATCTGGAAACAACCAGAGTGCCTGAGAAGAGACAACTGGATAAAGAAACTTTGGTACATCTACACAATGGAATACTATGCAGCTGTTAGGAAAAGTGAAGTTAAATGGATGGACATAGAGAGGATCATTCTGAATGAAATTAGCTGAGGGTAAAGGCTTGATAGAGAATGACTGCATTTATTTGTGGGATATAAAAAATAGTAAGAAACCAATATCCAAACCCAGACAAAACATGAATCAGGAGGTCTTGTCAGTGGGTGGAATCTAGTACAAGTGTGTGGGAGTCAGAGATTAGGTAAGACAAAGCAGGGAACAGTGTGCTAATAATCGTTGGAAATGAAAATACCAGCCTGGAACTGAGCACTGAATGTAGGCAAAGGTATATACATGTTAACCTCTAAATGTATGTATTACACGCCTCAATGTGTAAGAGAAGGAAGAGAGAGAGAGAGAGAGAGAGAGAGAGGAGGTAAAGTTCCTGCCATAGAGGCAGGCTAGGGGAGGGGTTGAGGGATCGGGACATTGGTGGTGGGAAATGGGCACTGGTGGAGGGATGGGTGCTGAAACATTGTGTGACTGAAACCCCAACATGAACATCTTTGTAATTGTGTATCTCATGGTTATATAATAAAAATATTTTTAAAATGTATATTTAAAGAAATAAAGTACATTTACAGGTAAAAACCATTCTTACTTCTAGAAGGTGAGGTATTTAGGGAGTAATGATTAAATTATAGTATTGTATTGGTAATATATTTACAAATCTTGACATTTTCTTCCTATATTTTGAAGGAAAAATTTGAAAACTTGTCTAAAGTCATATAATCAATTAGCCATAGCTGACACTTGAGCTTTCAGTTGTTATTGAATGTGCATAATATTTGGCTGATAATCAATAATCAAGATACAGTTTGAATCTTATGATAGCAATTATAGCGATCTTTTAAAAATCTTGATGCTTAAGCCACAACAGACCTTACTTATTTTTAAAGCTTGTGAGTGATTTTTATACACACCTAAGGTGGAGAACCATGGCTTTAGATCAATAATGATTTATGGTAAATCCACTAAGGGCCAAAAATGACCTAAGCATCAGGGATACAAGAAAGGGTAACATAGCTCTGGCCTTCTAAAGACAAAATATTAGCCTGATCATTGTAAATCAGTGTTTTGCATGCTAGAATCAAGTTAAGCACATTGGAGTCTTGTTTGAAACAATCAGACTCTCTAATAATGAAGCCTCAGGATTAGATGTATTTGAACCTTTCCAGTTCAAGTATGAGAACACTACATTACATACAAGTACAGTTTTATCCCTGCCCCTCAAGGTGTTGAAAGTGTGTCTGCTGTGCCTGGCTGCATGGCAGGTGGAAGACAAGAGAAGCTTGCTACACCAGGGCCGCCCCGGAGGCCCTGGATAGTTGATGGTCTGACATAGAAAAAGACTAGGCCCCCTGGGATGAACCCAGAGCCACTACAGAGCCTGGCAAGCTACCAGTGTTGTTTTTGATATGCCAAAAACAGTTCCAATAATGAACTTCATTCGCAATGAATGAAGACATTACTGGTGCCAACTTGAGGAAATTGATGAACAATGGAAAGACAAGTGACAAGCGACTGTTATATCAGAGCAGGTCTCCCACCTTACACCCTGCCCACAATCCAGTGCCTTATGAGACACAATATCTACACAGAGGAAAGAAAACACATATAGGCAGAGAAAAAACAGACATGGAAGTATAAGCAGCCTGGAGTTTCTGGGAAGTTATTAGGAATTCAGAGCATCCACAATGTTCAGAGAAATGAAGAAGTAAACAGAAGATAAATTATATTGGTGTGAGGAACAGAAGCCATAGCACAGCAGGTAGGATATCGAGTTTGAGAATTACAGATCTGAGTTCTATACTGGACATCCCATATGGTCCTCTGAGCCTTGCTAGGAAATACCCTTGAGCTCAGTGTCAGGAATAAACCCTCAGCAGCATCTAGGTTGGAGCAGAAAAACAAAAACAAAAATATATTGGTGTGAGAAGAGAAGTTAGCACGTGAGAGTTTAGCATGCCACATTGGAGAACTTGAAATTTATCCTGTGAGATATTGTGCAACCACCTGACTTAAAAATCATATAAATTCAATCAAATTGCATTTATTAAATATCTACTACTGTTGCCAGCTAACATCTCAAGACATATATTATGTAATGGCAGAGGTTTTTGTTAGCAATTAAAATCATCTCCTATTTTTTTACTTTTGGATAACTCTTTAGATCTAATTTGGTCTGGACTGTTTTTATCCTTAATATAACTGACAAAGAACTTTTATAAAGAGAAGGCAAATTTCCATCTGTGCTACTGTCTTACTTCTTTGTATATGATCTGCTCTCTTTTCTATAAGTTCACTTGATTACAATTTGATGCTACAATCTATAAAACCAGTTACATAGATTCATAGGGAAGAGTTTTCTTCCATTCCATGTTGGAGAATTCTATCTCTTTTCTTATATTATCTAACTTCAGATATGGAGAGTTTGGAAGCCTAGGTCACTCCTATATTAAATGGCAATACATCTTAATTTCTCAGTTCTTTAGAATCAGATGTGTGTATACACTTCCATGTGCATCATCCAGAGTCATGTTAGTATTCTCTAAAGTGCTTCTTTATATAATCCATAAGATTACACTAAACACTTACTTTAGAGACCATTGTGGTGATCATGAATGGGGCACTATGGAAGTGCAGTGAATGAAGGCTAAAAAGGTCCACTGAGAGTAAAAAGATTTTGATAATGTAAAGGGAAGACTAACTAGATAACTTTAGCTAAGGTCCAAATGGTTTATAGTAAGAATCAATAAAACACCGAGAACAAAATTAGGAAATTTATTTATACTAGTAATAGTATTCTAAAAAGACTGAGAAATCCATAGCTTCCATAGATGTGGGTATGAGAGGAAATGAAAGCATCAAGTGTTGCCCCAAGAAATAAAAAGTGACAATACCACCAGCAAAGGTAACTGACTGTGTGTTAACAGCAATTTTCAAAGCTTTCAGGGCTTTTCTTTCCCTCTTCTTTATAAGAATTCACCATTTATTATGCCTAATAATAAAGTTAATGTAAACTCAGAGCAGCTTAAATGATGCATTTATATGTATGAGAGGCACATCAAAAGTGCCATCAGTGCAAAGTACTTCTTTCCACCACCTCCTCCCTGCAGAGCTATCTAAACTATGAGATAATCAAATGAACAGATGAGCCTCTCAATCAGTATCAGTAGCTAACTGCCACAGACAACCTGCCTTGCTATGGAATGCATCATACATTTTTTCATGTGTGTGTCTGCCTGGTTTTTCAGAACTAAAATCTCTTTCACACTTGCACAGTCATTATCCCAGTAATGTTATTAATTTGCAGAAAGAACTCCTATGCTAAGCACAGAAAATGTTGCATAGGATTTCAGGAAAAATTCGAATATACTATCTTCCTCAACTAAATGAGAAATTTTGTACTTTTTTATCCTTTCACCTCTTACCTTGCTCATATAATATGTAAGGTTAACAGAACTATGTTGAATTATATAACTTTAGGTATTTTCTTCATAGGGCCATTAAATACTGATGGTAAGTCTTATCAATTCAGATCTTCTGTATCAAAACATGTGAGCAAAAATAGTATCTTTATTTAGGTGATTATATGATATTATGCTTTGTTTATATCTATTATTATTTTATTATGTGCATTATGTTTTCCTATATTTCAATAATTAATATAAATATATTATTTGTTAAATGACAGAGATAAGCATCTTCTCATTGTATTTAGAATGCTATGAATCCTAGGAGAGCTATAGAATGACTCAGAATATTAAATTAAGAGGCCAGAGTGATAGTCCAGCAGGGAGGGCATTTGCCTTGCAAATGGTCAACTCGGGTTCAATCCCCAGCATACCATAAAGTCCCTGAGCAAAGCAAGCAGTAGCTCCTGAGCCGCCGAGCATGACCCCAAAAGAAAATAATTATAAAAAATAAAAAGAATCTTAACATAGCCCCAGACAGGAGTAACCTGACAAAGGAAAAGAGCATTTTACTACTTGTCCAACAAATTTACAAGCACTTAAATATGACTTTTACTCTCTAAGAATTCATAAGTGACTCATGTAATTAGATGACACAAAAATATTATTTATTACACATACATATCTGTTGGTTTAATAAATTAAGATTGCTGTGTACCTGGGACCTGCTACATCTATTTTCTATGCATTGACATAAGCCCTTGCTTGACACTTGGTGGTAGGTTGTCTAGCCCAAAGTTCTCCATACTTGGTGGTATGGAGTTCAGACTTGGGATATGTGAATGATGAAGTATCAGGATGCTCATTTTGGCTTCAGTTTCAAAAGATGGCCTCTACATTTGGGATATTACCTGTGATCATGATCCCCCATCCAAAACTATAAGTGGCAGGAATTAGTTACAGAAAATGTCTTCTAAGATTATCGTAGATCGTTTTTATGGTCTTCTGATCTTAGCTCTTCAGCCTTTCCTGAATTTATGTTCTTCCCCATATGATTATACAATATATCGTCCTAAAGAACCAAGACATGCTTATTTACTTCTTGGCCTTGTCTTTGTGTTCATTCAAGTAGCTTGCTTTGTTCAATGCTCATTCAAAGTTAAAATGTCCTTGCTAGCTGGCCTGATTTTTTTTGTGTGTGCTTCTGTTTTATCTCTGCCAGTCAGCTAGCTCCAGCAAGAGGAAAAGACCATTGGGAATTCAGTCTGATGTGCCCAGGTGACCCTAGCTTATATCGACCAACTGATCTCAAGATCCACATTTCGTGAATCTACACAAAAGCAGTTGGCCCACCCAAGTTCTATTTCTTTTCAGTCAAACCATAGGTCTGCAGAAGAAATTCTTGTATTCTAAGCAATTTAGCTTGATGAGGTTTTCATGAAAAAGGTTTTGTAACAAGAAAAAAAATGAAAGCAAATTTAGCTATGTCCTGATATACACAGAAATTTCTTGGCAATAAATCCTTTTCAGAGAAATTTACTTCCAGATATTAATGTATCTGTGATTTATTTTTTAAATATATGACTCTGCCACTATAAATGCGGGGTATGGAAAAATATGATGAACCAGGACCTGAATAATTATTGCAGGCACTGAACTTGCCTGGCACCCTGTATGGCTCCCAAGCCTGCTGGAATGATCTCTAAGTGCAGAACCAGGAATAAGCCCCGAGCACCACTTACTCCTGAAAGTCAAAAAACCTGATAATAAATAAGTAATTTACTATTACTCTTATTAGTTTTTACTCCACATATACTATTGTGCAAAAAGCAGTGTTTGAACATTATATAAAAACAAATACAGAAATAATACATTAATCCCTCAAGTATTATACTCTCCTTTGTATAAATGCAGAGATTATGATTAGGTAATTGCCCAAGATGACTGAAAGAAGAAACAATGGAGGCAGAAGTTAATTTCAGAACTTTGAAGTACTCCTGACACTATACTTATCTGTCAGTTTATGGCCTGCTGATTTTTACATAGTTTGGGCAAAATTTGTCGCTCTGAAATAGTTTTATCACTTATAGGTTCTACACAATAACATTAGCCAACTCAATGCAATTTTGAAAGGATCATATGTATGTAAGTTTTTTTCCAAATACCTCATATTGGGCTAGAGGCATAGTACAATGGGTTAGGGCATCTGCCTTGCATGCAGCTGGCCTGGGTTCAATCCCCAGCATTCCTTATGATCCCCAGTTAACAGCCAGAAGTGATCCCTAAGTGTAGATCCGGGAGTATAGCCTGATCATCACTAGGTGTGTCCCTACACTAATACTTATGGCTATTTCAAATCTACCCTAGTGGTTAAAGAGAGTATGGGGAAGTTAATGATACTTCAGGATTAAAAAGCATCATAGACATTCACTATTTTCTAACACTGTGTGACCATCATAGCCAAATAACCAACCTAACTGCCCCCAGATGGCTATGAAACAGCCCTATTACTCTTATGAGTTTTTTATATATGAATTATATTTTGCCAAGCAGCTTTGGCACATTTGTGCTGGGACTGAGATCCAAGCGTTTCAGACAATATGCTCTCTTGTGCTCCATCATATTGAATTTATTTATTTATAAATGGGAAATAGATTTATGGATACACTGATAAATTTGAAGGAGGAGGAGGAGGTGTGTAGTGTGATATACAGTAGGAGGCAGTAGGACACACTGCAAACATTAAAACAAATAGGAACCAAAGGGTCTGTCCTGTGAATAAGGCTTTGCTTGGAGGGTAGGTTACCATATTATGTACTGTATCACTGTATCACTGTCTTCCCGTTCATCATTGATTTGCTCGAGCGGGCACCAGTAACATCTCCATATGACCTGTCTCATGCTAGTAGAGCCCAAGGGCATCTGCTTGCTCCAGGAACATAAAGAGCCTCAGTCCATTCCGGAATGAGGTCTATAATTGTTACTGGTATTTGGCATATCAAATACAACACGGGTAGCTTGCCAGGCTCTGCCGTGCAGGTAGCATACTCTTGTAGTCATCTCTAAGTCCAGCATTTATTGATAAACTGTGCTGCCACAAGTGGCTGCACAAGCTGGGCTGAGTAGGCTGGTCTGCTGGGTGGAGTTCTGACAAGAGGGAAGACCCCCTACACAAAAAGAAGTGCAAAAAAGAGTATCATTGCATCACTGTCTTCCCATTCATCGTCAATTTGCTCGAGCGGGCACCAGTAACATCTACATATGACCTGTCTCATGCAAGTAGAGCCCAAGGGCACCTGCTTGCTCCAGGAACATAAAGAGCCTCAAACCATTCCATCAGGTCATGGGAATGAGGTCTATTTCCAAAAAAACCTCTACTAGAAATCATAACCCAAAGGCAAGTCTCAACTGAAGGCCCAAACCAAGCTCTTTTTTGTTTAGGTTTTGGGTTTATAATCCTTGGTGCTCAGGGCTTACTCCTGGCAGGCTCAGGGGCCATATGGGGTCCCAGGGAGCAAAGCCAGGTCGGCCACATGTAAGGCAAGTGCCCGACCCGTACTGTGCATCTCTTTGGTCCAGACCTTCTGCCTGCCCAACCCACTTCCCATCCTTCCCGATGTCTACGCCAGGCGCTTGTACCCTTACTTCCAATCTGAGCAAAGTCGGGCAGCTCTACTTTCAACAGAAACCCAAGGTTCACAGTGAGTTTCTGTCACACACCACACACACACACACACACACACACACACACACACACTTCTGACCTTCACGGATGCCCGAGTCAGACCAGTTGTCTTAGCACAAAGCTCTGGGTTTCACTCCTAGCTGGGCCTGCAGTGCCGCCTCCACGCTCACCCCCAGATCCCTCTGCTCTCTGCTAGGCCGCAGCTGGGCCATTTGCCTTTTCCTCTACCTGCAGCTCACCAGCAGACAGAACTTTTCACCTCTGACCCCTGACCCCACCTTCCTGTCCTAGTCCAACACTGTCTCCTCCCCAGGCTGCCTCCTGATGACCTCAGTGAAAAATCACTCTCCCTGTTCTCAGCCCCAAGACTGGGATCTGAGCACTGACTCCCGGCTGACCTTCCAACCTTCCTATCACTGATTTGTTTGCCTAAGTTTCATCTTCTCCCCAGGGCAAAGACTCATCTCCTTTTGGTCTAAGGTCCCCCTCTGTGTAGGGGGATGGAGAGGACGTGCCAGGTGCCCAGGTGGGAGGAGCTCTCTGGACCGCCAGGCCCCTCCTACGTGGGTGCTCTTCCCCCACGTCCACAGGCCATCAGTCTCCAAGGGTTCTTCCGTCTCTGGGAACCAAGTACTTCAGGCAACTGTGCCTGAGTCCCTGCTATGGCCTAGGGTTGGGAGACTTTGCCTAGGGCTGGAAAGTCAGACCCCAGGGACAGGAGAGGACAGGGCAGAGGCCTGGCACCCACCAAAGGAAATGGCCAAGTGTGACTCCAGTCACGTGACTTCCCCTTTCAGACCCACTACCTGCCTGGCTGGGACAGCTCTGTTTTCTGGGTCCTTGCTCAGCATTCACTCTACAATAAGCACTTCCTACAAATCCCTGCTAATGAAAATAACAGTTCTACAGCGGTGGTGATTCATTGCACCCCTTTACAGAGGTTAGGGGCTTACACACGAGCATGGAAGGGGCTAGCAGGCTGCTAGTGGGGCTAGCTGGGCAACCACCATATTATGTACAGGATTAATAATTAACTAAGTGGGGTTTTTGCATATTATATGCCCTGTCCAAAGCCAGTATGATCTGGTAATAATCTTCCCAACCCCGGGCAGTGGAGAAAAGGGCCCATTAACAACATATTTCAAATGAAGAAGGTTAACAGAGTTTATAAAGAAAAAAATTAAGGTCATAACATTTTCTTATCACTGGAGAAATTTTTCTCTCTAGTTTTTATTCTTATATCTATTCCAACAATACAGGTATTCCAAATAATAGAATAAACAAAAAATCCATATATACTGAGCATTTTACAATGCTAGCATTAACCTCCAAAGTAAATCAAAATAAAACAATGGATCTGGGATAATCATTTGCAAAACTAGCAACACACAAAAAAAGAGGCTAAGAGTAATTTTAAATAGACTGTATTTTTAAAACTTATAAAGTAACAACAAAAGTAGAATGAACTTAGATTGCATGTACCATTTGCCCAACACATTCATAGTCTCCCACACAATCAACAACTTCCGCCAGAGAAATACATGCTTTTTTATAATTGATGACTCTGGATTGACATCATTATCATCTTTATACCAGAGATTACATTAAGGTTCCTCTTGCAGTTATAGAGTTTCTGGCACTTTATTAGATGCTCAGTGTGATGTATTCACATTGTCATTTCATCAAGTAAATACCTGTGTTCTTCTAGTCATGACAATACCCACAATCCCCCAAAACCACTCAATTTTTTTCTTGCCCATGACTTTCTCATTTCTATAATGTTACATTTTGGGTTTTGTTCTCAAAACATTCAGTCCTAGGCAACTACTAATTTACTGTCTGTGTAGACTCATCTATTCTGGATATTTTATACAAATGCAATATTACAGTAGTGATTGCACTTTTTTTTAACCGAGCATAGTAATTTCAAGGTTCATCTATATATTGCAATGCCTATCAATATATCATTGATCTTTAATTGAAGAATACTATAAAAGTCCTTGTGAAGATTACATTTTTATTGAGGTAATAGTGAAGGATTATTCACCTACACCACCTACTTTCACCTATACCACCTAAGTACAAATCTGCACCATCTGCACCACAATTCAGTATATTCCCTGCATCATTTGATGCCCCCTCCCACCAGCACACTCCGGTAGTGTCTGTTCAAGCAGACAGAATCCAAAACTTGTTTTCTTCTGAGATTATCTGCTTTCTTGTCTTGTCTCATTAAATCCTCTGTAAAGAAGTCATCCATATTTGTCTCCTTCTGAGTTGTACTTATCATCCACATATTAGTAATTCCTTATATGTTTCTGCAAAAGCCAAAATTTATTTTTGCTTGTAGTTAAGTAGTCTTCTGCTTTGTATGCCTAATACCTTTTCTTCTCCTCTGCTGCCACAGGTAAGTGGTACATTTCCATATGTAGGATATTGTAGTTAGAGTTGCAATTAATGTATGTGTTAATAGTAGTGAGTAGTGGACTCACAGACATGGGGCAGAGCTGCTACCGGCTCTCCCTGTGCCCAGCCACTCACGAGGTGCCGGAGGGATAGCAAGGTCTAGCCCTGGCCCGAAGCCCCAGAAGAGCCTCACAACAAGCCAGACGACTCCCCACTCCAGGAGGGCTGCCATTTTCCACATCTGGACTTCCCTCTCATCAGAACTCTCTCCAGCAGACGAGCCTATCACAGCCCGGATCATCGACACCCACCCTGCAGCAGTTTCTTTTTCAATCCGGCCCAGATATGCTGATCCAGAGACTCACAGACATGGGGCAGAGCTGCTACCGGCTCTCCCTGTGCCCAGCCTCTCACGAGGTGCCCGGGAGGGATGGCAGGTTCTAGCCCTGGCCCGTCACCCCAGCAGAGCCTCGCAACAAACCAGATGACCCCTCCACTCCATGAGGGCTGCCATTTTCCACATCTGGACCTCCCTCTCTGTCAAGGGGCGCTCCGCCGGGTCCCCGACAGTGCCGGGAAGCGAAGTTCCCTTCTACCTCCGAAGCAGGCGAGGAATGGATGAACACTCAGGAGTCCGATGCTGTTTTAAAAAGACTTTACTTATCACAGGTTCAGGCATACAAATCAGCAAAAGGAAAAACCCGATGCTTAGGATTCCAGGCTAGAACCCCAGCCACGTGTAGGCCAAGATGGCGACCACCACGTGTGAAACTTCCAAGGGGAATAAACGCTCACAAGGCGAGATCCCACCGGGAAGAAGAAGCCTGGGAGAGCGGGAACCGGCTAGTTTATACCCCCGCAACTCAGACCTTCCTCCCATTGTTATGGAAAGCAGGGAGGGTCCAATGCCCTCAGGTAACCCCCTCCCTGCATCTCACCTAGGGCCTTTACTGTGCTAATGTCTTGAGCCAGGAAGGCCTTTGAAATGTAGAGAAGGGGGTTTCTGAGATGGCATGTCACTGTACCAAGGACCAACACCAATGCCAGTTAAATATTTCTCCAAGCCTTCACAAGTCTCCTCTACTTCATTGTAGTTTTATATTTTATCAGGGAGCCATGCTTGTTTGTTTGGAAGCAAACAGCATTTCTCTCTGGTCTAATTACTTAGGTGTCCTTACGTGGCCAGGCTAATATGCTGGTAAGATCTAGCTAGTCCCACGATGATTGTGATAGCATGGGAGAATATTTATACCAGCTAGTACAGCATACATGGTCAGATAAACTGCCACATTTAGACTACCCCCTTATCTACGGAGTGATTTTCGGGAGGCAATCCAGAGCAGATGCAGCGGCCCTTAGGAGTCCTGCAACACCTCTCATCAGAACTCCATCCAGCAAACGACGCAGAGAGACAAGCGTATCACCCACGGGCCGGGAAGCGCCGGAAAACAGAGAAGAAGCGGGAGAGGGAAGAAGTTATACCCCGATCTCCCCCATGTTAGGAAAAGCAGGAGGGTCCAATGCTGCCTCCCTGCATTCACCTAGGGCCTTTACTGTGGCTACTCGGTTGAGCAAGGAAGGCCTTTGAAATGTAGAGAAGGGGGTTTCGAGATGGCATGTCACGTACCAAGGACCAACACCAATGCAGTAAATATTTCCAGCCTTCACAAGTCTCCCACATGTAGTTTTATATTTTATCAGGAGCAGCTTGTTTGTTTGGAAACAGAATTCTGGTCTAATTACTTAGGGTCCTTACGTGACAGGCTAATAGCTGGTAAGATCAGCTAGTCCCACGCTGACGTGATAGCCTGGGAGAATATTTATACCAGCTAGTACAGCATATGGTATTTGATAATGCCAAATCAGAACACCAGTAACAGAGTTATAGTTTGGCCCATGTCGGATATGCCAAATACAGAAATGACCTAATATAATGGTTTGAGGCTCTTTATGTTCCTGGAGCAAGCAGATGCCCTTGGGCTCTACTAGCATGAGACAGGACATATGGAGATGTTACTGGAGCCCGCTCGAGCAAATTGATGATGAACGGGAAGATAGTGATAGTGAAAGTTAATAGTAGTGGGGTTTTCTTGGTGGTTATTTCTGTTGGGTTTTTTGGGGGCATCTATAACAGTGCTTGGGGTTGTCCCCTTCTTGGTATTTGGGATCACTCCCACTTGCTCATAGTATCCAGCTATTACTGGCACTGTATCCAAGTCTTCTGAAATAAGAGCATGATGTCTGGCACCCTGAGCTATTTTACAGGTCTTGGTTTTGTTCTCGTTCTTCAGACACATAACCTATAAAGGATCATCTTGTAGATCTATTTCTAATACTTTGAGATATTTCAATGTTGCTTTAATAGAGATTGACAAATTATATACCATACAAAGGATTACTTTTTCTGCATAGTCCCACTAGTGTTTTATTCTAGATTTCTTTTCATCTAGGCCATCATCACAGGTATAAGATGATAGAACACCATCATTTACATTTGCATTTCCTTGATGATAAGTGATAATGAGCACAGTCATTTCATGTGCCTCTTGGCCATGTGTGTTTTTAGTAAAGTTCATTCTCATTTCTTGGTGGAGTTCTTTATCTTTGTTGAGTGCCTTGTAAGTCATGGATATTGCTCTCTGTCAGATATGTGAAACATGGATATTTTTTACTACTCAAAAATGTCTTTTTTTTTCATTTTAGTCATAGATTCTTACTTCACTTTTTGGGGGCAATGGAAGGTAGGAGAGGCAGTAGGGCTTCATACACATCTGTTAATACTCAGCTTTACTCCAGTTTGAATTAAGTTTTGCACAAGGTGTGGGATAAATAATTCAGTGTCATACTCTTTTATATTAGTGTCTAGTTTTCTCAACAATATTATTTGAATCAATCTTTCTTTATGCTTTTCTTAATTCTCCTGGCTAAGTCATACATTAAACATTCATTTATATCTGCTATCTCGATTTCATTCCATTGAACTGTTTGTATAGTTTTTTGTGATACCATACTGCTTTGTCCATTATCACTTGTATCACTTGTCTTCTCATTGTTCATCGATTTGCTTGAGTGGGCACCAGTGACATTGCCATACATTCTGTCGCATGCTAGTGTACCCCAAGGGCATCTACTCGCTCCAGGAACATGAAGAGCCTCAAACCATTCCTTCAGGTCATGGGAATGAGGTCTATAATTGTTACTGTTTTTTGGCATATCAATACAACATGGGTAGCTTGCCAGGTCTGTTGTCGGGTGGTATACTCTAAGTAGTAGGCTTTCATCTGGTGCATTTACTGATGAACCGCAATGGAGAGAGATGGGCTTTTCTCTTGGGTGGACCTCTGACGAGCTGTGGAGTCTGGATGTTGAAAATAACTACCCTGATGGTGCGGGGTTCCTCTGGCTTTTTGTGAGAATCTGGACTTGAAATTGCATTCTGTGTAGGGTGGGACTCTTTCTAGCAGGGCTTGAGGTTGGCTTTTCTCTTGTGGAGCTCTGACAAGCTGTGGAGTCCAAATGTTGAAAACAGCAGCCCTCATGATGTGGGGGTTCTTCTGGCTTTTTGCGAGGCTCTATTGGGATGTTGGGCCAGGGCTAGAACCTGCCTTTCCTCCCGGGAGCCTCATGATCAGCTGAGCACAGGGACAGCTGGTAGCATCTCTATACCTTTCCATCTACCTTTCCATCATTGGGACAATATGTATTGGCTATTATAAATTTTTTAAATTGTTTGTTATCTGGATAACAGTTCAATTGGGATCTTTTGTGGTCCAATAATATTTGCTCTACTTTTCTGAAAAAATGTCATGGGAATTTTGATGATTGCTTCTGGTAGGATGGCCACTTTAATAATGTTGATCCTTTCCAATCCATAAGTGTGAAATATCTATCCCTCCTCTATTCTTTATTAATCAATGATTCATATTTTATTGGCTTCATAATTTAATTAAAAAACACTAAATAGGATGGCTTATAAAAAATGGAGTAGAAGCTGCCAATATCTATGTTAAGTACCTGGAAATTGTACCTATGTGGACATCGATGGATAGTAGGGGCATACATAAAGAAAAAGTGAAGAGTTGTCACTCCCCCATTGTGTATTTTTATCTTATAATTTAAGTATTTTAGGTTTCATCATGATGATTTACAAAAGCTTTAACCTTTGCACGTCTAGCAATTATAATTTTGTGCTGACATGCTTTTACCCCTTATATTGTGCTTACTCCTTGTTACCAATTATTTAAATTATTTTATTATAAATTTTAACTATCCATTGTCGGGAACGCCGCAGGGGTCCCTGACAGTGTTAGGACAGAAGTTCTCTTCTACTTCCAAGGACGCAGGGAGAACAGATGAAAACTCACGAGTCCGGTGCAGTTCCAAAAAGGCTTTTAATAGTACAAAAGCTCTTCCACAGCACTCGGAATATAATGAACAAACTTTAGCTCTGGTCCAAACTTAGACCATACAAAAGAGCCTAAGTCTTCCACCAAAGAGAGAGGATCTCACCCGAGCTGAGTCCTACCTAGAAGAAGGAGCAAAAGGTCAAAGAGCAAAAAGCCAAAAGCAAAAGGCCAAGGAGCCAAAAACCACAGGAGCCAAAAGCTGAAATTTAAAAGGCCCAAAAGGTAAAAGTGAAGGGACCTCAAGTCAGCCCCTTATATACACCAAAGTAATCCAACAGGGAGGATCAGGTCAACAAAGAACTCTAAACAGAGTGTAGTGCCACACCCTATTGCAGGTATAAACAAAGGTTATGCCAAGGTCTAATCCTTTCTACCAAGATTATCTCTTATGTAAAACACTGGAGAGAGGGGGTTGGTATAAAGTAATACATCTTAACTTCATGAGCTTCATGTAATCTAGATGGTACCCACAAGGTCCTTCTTATTATTATCTGCACCAGGGTGATTCTGAGTATCTTGTTCTCGTGTACCGAAAGGGTCACACTCGCCTGCTTAGAGCAAACTAGTATGATCCTTCCTATAATCTTCCTATAGTCTCAGCATAGCCAGGGGTGGTAGTCTCCTGGTAAATTTTAACTGTCCCAAACTGGGTGCAGTGGGTATAAAGAGGAGCTGTGCCCAATCTAGAAAACATAGAAGTCTTAGTAGATGTATAAATCAGAAGTTATTCAGAGTAAAGGTGACTTCTGTAACTGCCACACCCTCTAGCAGTGTTTACATATGAGAGAGGTCTCATTAGAATGAACCTTGACTTAAATAGGTTAAGCCGGGAGTGGGCAAAACCACAAAGCTCCCAGGTTAGCTAAACCTGTCCTCCAACAATCCATATTCTAGTTTGTATATGAACAAATGCAACCAATTTCATATATTAATTTTGTAGCCTGCCACCTTATTGTAATGTTTGCTAATAGCACCTAATAATTGTAGTAAAATATTTAGGTTTTTCTATGCATATTATTATGTTACCTTCATCTTTTCCAATCCAATTTGGATATATTTTATGTCCTTCTCTTACAAGTTATTACTAATAATTACTAATAAATTAGAACTTTTACTGCAATATTGAATAATAGTGATGAGAGATGCTATTTTGCCTTGAATTGATGATTCAGGTGAATCCTTTCAGTTTTATTCACTGTTGAGTGTGAAATTAAGTGTGTTTATTGTACATGGCATCTACTAGGTTGGTGCTTGTTCCTCCAAGCCCCATTTGGCTGAAAATTTTTATTATAA
The DNA here is from genome assembly GCA_021461705.1 of Cryptotis parvus. Taxonomy (NCBI): domain Eukaryota; kingdom Metazoa; phylum Chordata; class Mammalia; order Eulipotyphla; family Soricidae; genus Cryptotis; species Cryptotis parvus. The sequence goes on along the minus strand of JAJIBD010012780.1, from coordinate 4,208 downwards.
GCAAATTAAAATTTTTTAAAATAGCTTTCTGCCTATAGGTCATATGATGATAAAATCTTGAGATTTTTCTCTTGGTACTAAGCTATATTACAGTCATTTGCATTTGTCGGATCATTCCAGTTGGTCATAAAATATGATATGATACTTTTTAATGCATTATTCTTTTCAGTTGGCTAAAATTTTGTTGAGAAATATTGTCTTTGTTCACCAGAGATATTAGTATTTTTTCGGTATCAGAAACTTTCAATTCATAATAAATATTTGGAATAAGTTTTTGAATTTTTTTAATTACCTGAGCAGGCTAGGTAATAGGTCATATTTAACGTTTTGATGCAATTAACTAGTTATACCATCTAATAATGAGTATTTGTTTTGGACAATACTTTTTGATTAGTTTCCATTTTTTGCTTGAAATTGATTTGTACAGGTGTTCTGTTTCCCCCGACTCAATCTACTGTGGTTGTAATATTCTGATCATGCTTTTTAAGTTCTCCATAATGTTGGCATAAAGCTGTCTGTAGCAGTGTCTTGCACTCCCGCATGTTTCTGTAGCATTTGTTGTAATTTCTAACTTTCATTTGTTATGATCTTAGATGAAACCACAGCTCGTGGTGTGTCGGGGATGCTGTCTGGGTCCCCGACAGTGCCGGGAAGTGAGTTCCCTTCTACCTCCGAAGCCAGCAGGAAATGGATGAATACTCAGGAATCCAATCACTGTCACTGTCACTGTCTTCCCGTTCATCATCGATTTGCTCGAGCGGGCCCCAGTAACATCTCCATATGTCCTGTCTCATGCTAGTAGAGGCCAAGGGCATCTGCTTGCTCAGGAACATAAAGAGCCTCAATCCATTCTGGAATGAGGTCTGTAATTGTTACTGGTATTTGGCATATATATGAAATACAACACAGATAGCTTGCCAGGCTCTGCCGTGCAGGTAGCGTACTCTTGTAGGCATCTCTAAGTCAGGCATTTATTGATGAACCGAGCCGGGCGCTGATAGGCTGGTCTGCTGGGTGGAGTTCTGACGAGAGAGAAGTCCGGATGTGGAAAATGGAGGCCCTCATGGAGTGGGGGTCGTCTGGCTTGTTGGGAGGCTCTGCTGGGGTGGTGGGTCAGGGCTAGAACCCACCATCCCCCCCGGCGCCTCGTGAGCGGCTGGTCACAGGGAGAGCCAGTAGCAGCTCTGCCCCATGACTGCGAGTCCCAGGAATCCAATGCAGTTTTAAAAGGCCTTACTTATCACAGGTTCAGGCATACAAATCAGCAATAGGAAAAACCTGGTGCTTAGGATTCCAGGCTAGAACCCCAGCCATGTGTAGGCCAAGATGGCGACCACCACGTGTTAAGGCTCTGTAAAGAGGAGACAAAGACAATACTCCCAAGAAGAGTGCAAGCCCACAAAGAGAGCCCAGAGAGAGAGAGAAAGAGAGAGAGAGAGACAGAGAGACAGAGAGACAGAGACAGAGAGGAAGCAGACTGGTTTTATACCCCTGCAACTCAGACCTCCCACTATTATGGGGTGCAGGAAGGGTCAAATGCCCTTAGGTAATTTCTCCCAGCACCTCACCTAGGCCCTATTATATGCTAATGTTTTGAGCCAAGATCTGTCTGGAAATGCCTTTATAGGGTAGAGAAGGGGGTTTCTGAGATGGCATGTCTCTGTACCAAAGACTAATATTAATGCCAGTTAAATATTTCTCCAAACCTTCACAAGAGTCTCGTCTACTTCAAGTAATTTTGTATATTAGTTGCCTTTGAGTTATCAGGGAGCCATGCTTGCTTGCTTGGAGGCAAACAGCATTTCTCTCTGGTCTAATGACTTAGAGATCCAACAACGTGGCCAGGCAAATATGCTGGTAAGATCTAGCTAGTCCCACCATCTAGCAAGAGAGAGTATTTATACCAGCCAGTACAGAATACATGGTCAGATAAACTGCCACATTTAGACTACCCCCTATCTACGAAGTGACCTGCAGGAGGCAATCCAGGGCAGATTCAGAGGCTCTTAGAGGAGTCCTGCAATAGTGGTGCTCTCAGGCTATTGCTGAGGGTGCTCATGGGATCATGAAGACCTTGAATCAAACCTAGCACTCCTGTGTGCAGAGCATGCACTCCAGCCTTTCTGACCCCTCTCTCCCTTACTCCTTTGATCCTAGTTTGTAACCTTTTTAATCTTTTTTCCTTAGAAAGACTGAGGGCCTGTCCACGTTGCTAATACTTTTGAAGAACAAACTCTTGCTTTCCTTGATACTTTCTTTGAGTTAATTTAGTTCTATTTAACTTATTTGTGATAATTTTTATTGTTTACTTCCTTTGACTGACTTTGATTTTCACTTTTTTGAGTACCTTTAGGTATAAATCTACCTTGTATATTTAGTATGTTTAGTTTTTTTTGCTCCTGATATGTCTGTATGACAATAAATTTTCTTCTCAATGCTGCCTTTGATGTGTCCTCTATGTTTGGATAACTTATATTTGTAAACAAATTCTCATTTGTTTACAGAAACACATTATTTCTTCATTGACTTCCTTTCTAACTATTAATCAGTGGCATTTGGTTGAATCCCATTATTTTTGTGTTATATCCAGTTATGTGTGACTCGGCTTTTCTCTTTGTACATTTAGACTTATAAACTAATCTTTTTTCTGTCATTTAATCATGTGTTTTAAAGTACATTATTGGAATTATTTTGTTTAGAAGAAACCCCTTGGATGTAAATGGTTTAGTTCTGAACAGTGCCATATATAATTAAATTACTATCATCAGTGCTCTCACTTATTTTTATGGCATTTTTGGATAGTTTCTACTACTTCATAAATGAGCTCCCTGATTCAATATTTGGCTTCTTCCATTCTACAGGGCTCTTTATTAAAGTGAAGAAATGTAAGTTCTTATTAGATGTGGTTATGACACAATGTTCTAGCCAAATTGTAACAATTGTGCATGAGTTTAATTGGGGAATGTCCTGAACTGAATAAATATCATTAAAAAGAGTCCCCATAACAACCAAAGTACCTGCATGACTCATGAATCCCATCATAAAAATGATAAATCAAACAAAAATTCAGGATTTTTTATAATATGATGTTATAACCACTAGTCACAAGCTTGAATTTCAAAATTTGGTGCTGACCAACTCAGTTGTATTATAAATTAAATTATAGTAATGTTTTCATTTGAAATTTAAATGAGATTGCATAATTTTTAATAATTTTATTTTAGAACTCACCTACTTTTATTTTTTTAGAAACTGGATAAATAGCTTAAAGGTCTCATTCTGTATATGGGCGCCACAGGGTAGATTCCTAGCACTATCTAGTTTCCTAACAAGCATTCCATAGACAGCCACAAACACTATTTGATGTAGTCTCTACCGCACCAAAAAAAAATAATTATAGAGGGAAAATTTTTTTACTTAAAAATTAAATTACTGTAGTAATATAATTTTTTAATTGAATCACCATGAGATAAATAGTTTTAAAGCCGTTTATGATAAGATTTCAGTCATACAATGTTTCAATACCCATACCTCCCTTCACCAGTGTGTGGTTCCCACCATCAATCTTCCAAGTTTCTCAAGAATTCCTAATTCCTAATGACAGGCACTTCTGTCTCTCCTTCCTTCCTTATTCCTTCCTTCCACCTTCCTTTCTTCCTTCCTTCCTTAATACTTCTTTCTTTCCTTCCTTCGTTCCATCCTTATTCCTTCCTTCCTTCCTTCCTTCTTCCTGCCTTGCTTTCTTTCTTTCTTCCTTCCTTCCTTCCTATTTCCTTCCTTGCTTTCTTCCTTGCTTCCTTCCTTCCTTCCTTCCTTCCTTCTTCCTTCCATGCTTTCTTCCTTCCTTCATTCTTTCCTTCCTTCCTTCTTCCTTCCTTGCTTTCTTCCTTCCTTCTTTCCTTCCCTTCCTCCCTTCCTTCCTTCCTCCTCCCTTCCCTCTCTCCCTCTGTCTTCCTTCCTACCTTCCTACCCTTCCTCCTTCCTTCCTTCCTCCACTTCCCTCATCCTTCCTTCCTTCCTTTCCTCCTTCCTTATTCCTTTCGTCATTCCTTCCCTCTATCACCCTCCTTCTTCCTTCTTTCTTTCCTTCCCTCTCCTTAACTCCTTTCCTTCCTTCCTTCCTTCCTTCCTTCCTTCCTTCCTTCCTTCCTTCCTTCCTTCCTTCCTTCCTTCCTTCCTCTTCCTTCCTTCCTTCCTTCCTTCCTTCC
>JAJIBD010012779.1:0-58370 GCA_021461705.1 Cryptotis parvus | reverse complement strand
GGCTGGTCCACGGACTTTGGCAACACAGCCTGCAACTGCTAGCGCAGTTCAGTGGTCGGAACCGCTTGGTTACCTTGTCCAAGGCCCGGATGCTTGTTTCACCAGAAAGGCCCCTGAGCACGCGCCCCGCCCGCAGAGACTTCAGCCTGGTGTGCTGATGTGGCTGAAGCACTTTGTGTGCAGGGAGGGGACGCAGGTGCTGGGAATGTGCACTGGTGAGGGGTGGGTGCTGGGGCCGTATGACGGAAGCCCCACGAACAGCTTTGTCGTGGTGTTACAGCATCTCCGGTGATACAGTGAAAAAGAACGCAGCGTCCCAAGGCTTGTTTGGTTTCTTGTCTGGGGCCATACCCTGCAGTGCTAACTCGGGCGCTCAGGGATCACTCCTGGCTTGGACCTGAGTTGACTGCGTGCAGTTCTAGCGCCCTCCCCGCCGTGCATGGGGACCCCAGCGCCGTTCTTCAGTGACAGGAGGAGAAACAGCCTCTCCCAGAGCAGAGAACTGCAGCAGGCCGCCCGTGGGTCTCACACGAAGGCCACGACGAGGCGCGGTCCCGCCACCAGAGGGCAGCAGCGCCCGGCCGCCGCACTGGCCCGCGCCTTTCCGCTTGCTACTTAGTTTACCCCGACAACAATGTTGCGCTCCCGCAACGCTGAAGGGTTGCTCCGGGCTCTGTGCTCAGGGATTACTCCTGGCAGTGCAGGGGGTGGGGTGGGGGGCAGACGGACGCTGGGGGCTGAACCAGGTGGGCCCTGCGCGGGCAGGCGCCCCCCCTCGCGCTGCGGCTCCCACCGAGATGGCTCACAGCGCCTTCACCCCACAGGGCCGACCCCCACCTGCGCTGCCCGCCCTGGCCCGCCTCTTCCTCCCCCTGCCCGCTTCTTGCTCACTGCCGAGGTCAAGGGCTGGCCCGGCCAGTGCCCTGTCCCCGCGTCCGCTCCTCCACCGACCCCGTGGCTGCGCTGCTCGGCTCCTCTCACCTGACATGACTCGCCCGGTTCCGTCCAGCTGATTTCGGCAAGATTTCAGCCTTTCCTGCAAGGCAGAGTGTTCACGGCGGTGTGTGCGTAGGTGTGTGCATAGGTGTGTGCATAGGGCGGTGTGTCATAGGTGTGCATAGGGCGGTGTGTGCGTAGGTGTGTGCGTAGGGCCCCGCCCCTCGCTGGTCCTGGATATTCCGTTGTTTCCACATAGGTGAGTCTGGATCTTTTGTTGTGTGCATGTTATGTGTATGTGTGTGCATGTATGTGTGTACATGTGTGTATGTTGTGTATGTATGTATGTTGTGTATGTATGTGTGTAGAGCTATGCTTGGAATATCACGCCTCACTCAAGTGAGAGAGAGGAATCCGGAGTTCTGACCTCCGTCGCTATTCCAGAATCAGGGGCGCTGTCTCGTTTGCCAAGGCATCGAAAATCAGATGGGCTGGGGCATGCAATGCGATTTGGAGACAACCCGCTGGACTAGAGCCGTTACCGACTGGATCCCACGGGATGTCAAAAGATCACGTGGCCTCCCACCTACAAGATGGTCAGACTTCTTTGTTAAGACCCTGAAGGAACAGTTTGAGGCTCTTCATATTCCTGAATCAACCAGATGCCATTGGGCTACATTGGCACGTGATAGGATGGAAATGTTACTGGCGCCCGCTCGAGCAAATCGATGAATACGGGATTCAAGTGATCAAGTGATCAAGTATGTGTGTAGGTATGTATGTTGTATGAGTATGTGTGTATATGTATGTTGGGTATGTGTGTACATGTGTGTGTTCTGTGAAGGCATGTATGTTGTGTATGTGATATGTGTGTATGGTATGTGTGTGTGAGATCTTTGGGACACGCTCAGTGGTCATGTGCGGGGCCCCAACACCCGCCTGCAGAGGGCAGGCGGAAAAAAAGGCTGGCAACGTCTGCTCACAGGGAGCAAGGCCTCCCCAGAAACAAGCCCTTCACTTTGACCTTGCAGCCTCCAGAGCTGTGGGAAAGTTCACTTCTGGAGTTCTGTGTCCTCCGTCTGCTCATCCGTGGGGACAGCCAGGAGAGCCGCCTCGTGTGATCCAGAAGCTGCTGAGGACCCGCAAGTCACTAGATCAGCCCGCGCTGGCCGGGAAGGGTGTTTTCCAAGCTGCCAGGGTCAGCAGGGGGCACGGCTGTGAGGGGGATGGAGACACCCCGGCCCCACAGAACCAGCTTCTAGTCGGGGTTCAGAGGACGAACTGGGCCTCATGAGCCAAGGTCAAGCAAGGGTGGGTCTCCCAGGAAGACCCTGCAGGTCCTGAGGTTCCCCACGAGAGGCTGGTGGGCTTGGGTGGGAGAGAGAGAGAGCTCAGGTCTGGGGCCAGACTCTCTAGTGGCAGCTGGGGCTTCGCCTTGTGAAAAAGAGGTGAGAATGTGGGTGGGCCCCGTTCAGGGGCACTTGATGCACCATGGGAAGAGTTGAAGCAAAGGGGCCAGGAGGTGGCGCGCTGTAGCTGGGCGCATTTGCCTTGCAGGCGTGAGGTACTGAGTTCGATCCCCCGTGCCACCACATGCACCCAGCCTGATCGTGCCAGTCCCGCTGTCTGGGATCCTTGGTGCCTCAGTGTGTGCCATCCACACTGCAGCGAGCCGGTTTCCAATCCCGTGAGTGCCAGTGCTAGGGCGATGTGCCAGTTCTACGTCAGGAGCCCTGTAGCGGTGGGACCCACCCAGGGAGGACCACGGGAGTGTGTGAGCACCTCAGCCCAGAGTGTGCACCGCCAACAGCAGGGGGAAAGGGGGGAGAAAAACAAACAGCTGCTCCCACTGCCGAAGAGCTCTCGGTCAGCCTCCTGACAGCCTGGTGTGCGCCAAGCCACTGAGACCAGTGAAGAAGCCTCTGTGTAAATATTTACCCCAAACTCGCTGCTGACGGACGGAGGCTCAGTGATTCAGGGGCCACGAGGCAGAGTAGCCTCCGGCCTGTCCACGAGACATTGGTCTTCACAAGGGGCCTTTAGCCCAGAGTGACTCACAGGAGAGGCGGGGTCACGCCCTCCCTGGATTTCTTCTCCGAAGGTGTTTAATTCAAGCTGGGCTAAGGCTCCACTTTTTGTTTGTTTGTTTTTGTTTTTTTTGTATCCAAAACCCCTGAGCACCCGGCAATGCTCAGGGGTTACTCCTGGCTCTACACTCAGGAATTACTCCTGGAGGTGCTCGGGGGACCATGTGGGATGCCTGGGATTGAACTTAGGGTTGGCGCGCGTGCGAGGCAAGCGTCCTAATCGCTGTTCTATCACTTTTGTTCCTCAGGAGTTAGTCCTGGCAGGATTTGGGGGGCCATCTGGGGTGCTAAGGATGGAGCCCAGGTCTGCATGCAAGCAAGCGCATTACCTGCTGTGCTATTGCTACAACCCCTGGAAAATTTCCTTAAAAAGGAGCCGCTTGGGAAAAAAATCTTGTATTTATAAAAAAACCCATATTATGACAGATCGGTATGTGAACACTGGCAACGGCATTCTAGGAATTTTTTTTTTGCAGTTATTTTTTTAAAAAAAATATTATGTTTGTTCACTGATTTGCAAAGCTGTCAGTAGTAACGCAGAGCTCAGACACTCAATGTGCCAGCTCCAAGCCCACTGGCAGTGTCAGCCTTGCTGAGCCCGTGACCTGGTATCCCCCTCCCTGCCCCTCCAGTCAGCGAACTTTCCATTTGTTCGTTCATTTGGTCATTTGTTCACTCGTCCGTCCTTCTGTCCGTCCATCCATCCATCCATCCACCCACCCACCCACCCACCCACCCACCCACCCATCCATCCATCCATCCATCCATCCATCCATCCATCCATCCATCCATCCATCCATCCATCCATCCATCCATCCATCCATCCATTTGTGTTGGGGGATACACCCAGCAATGCTCAGGTGTGCTCCTGACTCTGCACTCAGGGGTCATTCCTGGAGGGACTTGGGGGACCCTTTGGGTGCTGGGCTAGAACCCAGAGTGACCACACGCATAGACAAGTGCCCAACACTCTAGCTCTCTGCCTGCAATGTACCATTTAAAATGTGGGCAACAGAAACAAAATTCAAGCAAGGTGTTATCGCCAATTCTTAGGATTTCACTCTGTCTCTCTCGGGGCCTGCTACCAAGTGTCCTCTGGGCCAGGGAGGCGCTTGGGTCTCGTCCTCCAAGCACCAGCACCTGGGAAATGGGAAATGGCCGCGTGGGATGTTCTCATCTATTGTCTGAGCAGAGACTTAAAGGTCTTGACCAATGATTTTTTTTTTTAATCGGAAAAAGGTCTTGACCAGTGATTGATCACCCATAAGCGCAAAATGGGGCCTTGGAAATCAAGCGCGGGTGTCCAGGGGAGCTGGAGAGCTCCCTTCGGGTCGTTTGTCGTCTACACCTGCGGCCACTACTCCAGGAGGTGAGGCAGGGCCGGACGCACCTTCTTCCTTTCATGGATCCGTCCCACCCTCGTAGGTGTTTACGAGAGAAAACTGTCGTGTTTGAGGTTTAGGTTCCAACGGGGCGGAGGGGGAACAGAACCAGCAGAGTCAGGAGTTACGGGCCTGGGTGGGCTCTAGGCGCCCGCAGAAGCCTCTGGTGGAGCCGGCTGGAGGTGACAGAACCAGAGCCAGCGCCCAGAGCCTTCTCGGGCCGGCCGAGGCTCCATGCTCGCCGGGGAGTCTCGGTCGGGCCCAGGTGTCGACAGCGCCGGGCCCAGCCTCCTGGAGCGTGTCCCGAAGCAGAGGATCCAGCGATCGCAAACCCTCCCGGTGCACAGCTTGGCCTCGGTTGTTTGGGTATTAGCTGAAACCGGGAAACAGAGAGTGGATGGGCTGGATTCAATGGGAAGGACAGCTGGGGGGGGTGGCCCGGCGGGAGCAGGGCTGTCCCCGAGACACACACTCCAGTGAGCTTTGTCTCAGCCGTGGCGCAGGCAGAACCCAGAGCAGCGGCGGCGGGACACGAGGGCAGTGGTGTGTCTCTAAGCCGTTTTAGCCCCCGCCCTCTCCTCCCCCCTCCCCCCTCCCCTCCCTCCCTCCCTCCCTCCCTCCCTCCCCTCCCTCCTCCTCCCTCCCTCCCTCCCTCCCCACCCCCCCCCTCCTCCCTCCCTTCCCTCCCTCCCCTCCTCCCTCCTCCCCTCCCTCCCCTCCCTCCCCTCCCCTCCTCCCTCCCCTCCCCCTCCTCCCCTCCTCCCTCCCTCCCTCCCCTCCCCCCCCCCTCCCCGCCCTCCCCTCCTCCCCTCCCTTCCCTCCCTCCCCTCCCTCCCCTCCTCCCTCCCCATTCCTCATCCTTCCCCTCCCGTTCCTCCTCTTTCCAGGGATGTTCAATTTTTGCCCCCTCCCGTCTCTTTGTTGTGATTACGGGTGGTGGTGAGGTCACACACCTTGTTTGTGAACCCAGAGGCACCAGATGGTGGGTGGCATGCGGTGTATGGGGTAGTACTGGGGTAGAATCAGGATCTCGCAATGCCCACCACTGCGCTATCCCTTGGGACCCTCCAGAATCTTGCTTTTAATTTTTTTCTTTAGATGCCTGGGGCGTTGACCTAAAAATACTGACTAAACTGCTTTTGAGGACTGTTTGGGTATATTAAGTACCACAAAAATACAAACGAGGGGCGGGGGGTGACAGCACAGCAGGGAGTGTTTGCCTTGCCACGCGGCTGACCCGGGTTTGATCCTCGGCGTCCCTGAGCAGTGCCAGGAGTAACGCCTGAGCATCGCCGGGTGTGACCCAAAAAGAAAAGAGAAAATAACACCAAAACAAAGGAGTCCCAACAAGCGTGGACAAATGCGTCCTGACTGATGGCCATTTGATGGTCTGTTCTGTCGCCGGCCAGCGTCCTGAGGACGGGGCTGTGTGCTTGTGGGACTTGGCTGCAGTAGACCGTAAAGGCGTTTACTGCGGCATAGGATGACGAGTTGGGTGGGACCCAGCGCGGACGCCAGGCGTGGCCTCAGGGCAGGTGTGGACGGAGGAGGCGGGAGGTGGTCTGGGCTCAAGTCATTTGTGTTAGGTTTTGGGACTGGTTGTAAATGCATCTGCTTGGCTGCATTTGGAGGCCAAAGTGTCCTCGGAGCAGGCTGTGGTGTAGGGGGCTGTGGCCCTGTCAGCTGGTCACCCCATCTGTCATGGTCACCGAATGACTGTCAGGTGGCTTGACTGTCCCCAAGAGCCTCGGGGCAGCGAGAGACAGGCTGACTCTGTTAATCCAAGGCACGTCCATAACATATTGTGGCATTGAAAGATGGGGGGTCAGGCAAACAAGGACAGGGAGGGAGGCGTTGGGCTGGGGACAGGGAAGGGTCCTTAGGTCAGCTTGTTAGCCAGTAGCCTCACGGAGTCACACTGTTTGCATGAAAGAGCCTGGAGTCAGCCAGGCATCCGGACCACGTGTCTCTCCAGAAACAATCCGATCTTTGCTCCAAGGTGTAGAATTCGTAACCTGGGGAGTAGAAGCAATCCCGCGATTCTTGTTCTAACCCAGTGACATGCAGCTGAGTTGCACGTGATGGAAGGCCTTGTTCACTCTGGACACGTTCTTGAGTTAATACGGCAGTGTTGCCTAGGAAGCTAGCAACGCAGCGTGACCCAATAAGGATCCGCTCACAGACTAACCAGCGCCGCGACCGTTCTCTCGAGTAGTCAGGAGGGTGGTCAATGCTGAGCCGTGGACGGTCAGCTCGTGGGGGGCTGCACAGGCTGACGCCATTTGAGTTTGTGTAGTCGGAAAGATTGTGAGCTTTATGGAGGTCAGCTCGGGCACAGACAGCCGAGTTTTCTGGTTGATCTGATGGACAGACTCCCATTTGGTCACCCCTGTGGGTTGCATTTGTCATTTCACTTACTGGATCTCCTGATGGCTACAGTGTTCTTCAGTGGACATCAATGTCACGGAGGAGGAAAACAATAATCTGAAGCCCGGCCTGAATAATGGCAGCCAGGGACGTCCCTGGTTAGAGGCCCACTCGGGTACTTCTGAAATCAGGGTCAGATGCAGCGGAGGTGAAGGAACTTCCTGTTGGATTCTCATTTATAGCATGTGTCAGGAAATCTCTAAATGCAACGTCTCGGTGTAAAGTAAACTGCAGAAATCTGGGCTGTGTCAGTCTGCTTTATGTTTATCGAAGCCGTTCTGTTTGAGACTGCAGTGTTGTAAGATTATAGAGTGGAGTTAACAGACACGAGTGTATTCCTCAACTGAAAAGCTGTCAAGCCCTCAACAGTCCGCGCGCAAAAAAATATCTGGGAGATTAGAGAAGAGAGAGAGAGAGAGAGAGAGAGAGAGAGAGAGAGAGAGAGAGAGAGAGAGAGAGAGAGAGAGAGAGAGAGAGAGGCATAGCCTGCTTTGTTGTTTTGAGGCTGCACCTGGCAAATTCTTTGGGGTTTGCTTCTAGCTTGAGCTCAAGAATTACTCCTGGTGCTGCTCAGGGACCTTATAGGTTACTGGGCAAGTGCCCTCCACACTTACTGTCTCTCTAGCCCCTGGCATGGGAACTTTAAGGTAAGGACATGCCTTAAAAATAAAATATGGAAATAGCATATGATAGCTTTTGCCACTCTTAGACATGTATCTGAAGGCAATGAAAGACCAAAAGGATCTTTTTAAATTATTAAAGTATTTTTTTTTAAGCCTGCCCCCCTTGAGGTGTTGCAGGTATGACTGTGGTGCCCAGCTGAGTCAGCAGGTGGCAGACAGGGAGAACAGGCTTGTCTACACCCAGGGCTCTGCCCCGTGTGCCCTGGATGGTTGATGGTCTGACATAAAAAGGACTGGGCCCCCTGGGATGAACTCAGAGCCACAGCAGAGCCTGGCAAGCTACCTGTGGTGTATTCGATATGCCAAAAACAGTAACAATAGTGGGCCTCATTCCCAATGAATGGAGACGTTACTGGTGCTCGCTCCAGCAAATTGATGAACGTCGGTTGCCAGACACATGGAGGGGAGGGACACATGCAGCAAGGGGTGCACGGCCGGGCAGCGGTCACTCCGCACTTGCCTCCCTCCCGCACCGCAGACGTCCATCCTTGCTTTGGCTCACTTTATGCTGAACACGCAGCTGTGGGTGCCGCGGGGAGCGTCTGGAGGCGGCCAGGGTCTCCTGGAACCTGCTGGGCTCGGGTTCAAATGCAGGCTCTGCCCTCCACTGGGAATAAAGTCAGAATCAGTGACAGGAGAGCTGAACTCTCAAGTACCTGCTTCCAAACACGCTGCAGGCGCGGCGGGGTGCAGCCTAGCCCGGCCCAGGTGCAGAGGTGCAGAGCCGGACCCAGGTGCAGAGCCGGCCAGGTGAGCCTAGCCGGGCCCAGGAAGGACCGTGGGCAGCCGCGCCGCGGCCCTCTTTAGAGCAAAGGTCGGCGCAGCCGCTTCCCTCCGCTTTCCTGAGCTCTCGGAAGGGCTGTAAGGCCACGTGTAAGGAAGCGCCCGCCTGAACCTCGCCTTTATTTGGGCTCCCGGGACGCCGAGGGGACGATGGCTGGGCACGGCGTCCTACTGGCCGCTGTCTCCCTGCTCTCTGCTTGCCAGCAAGGTAGGGACGCTTGTGTAAGGAGTGTGTAAGTGCGGTTATGAGTGTGTTATTGTGTGTAAGTATTGTTTGTGTGTGTGAGTGTGTGTGTGACTGTGAGGAGCATGCGTGTTATCTGATCGAGCGTGTATGAGTGCTGTGTATTTGTGCACGTGAATATGAGCAGTGTGTGTGTGTTTGAGTGTGTAGAGTGTTGTGTGTGAGTGTGAGCGCTGTTTGAGTGTGTGTGTTGGGGCAGGGGTGGGCAGAAGCTGGTTTTGGGTGTGGCACGAAGCCCAGGGCACCATCCGCTGCCTCTGTCCGAGATTTGAACATTCCTGGATTAGCTCCAGGAGAGGTGACGGCTCTGAATCCCGACTCTGGGAGGCCTGTGGTTACAGAGACTCTGGGAGGCCTGTGGTTACAGACCGACCTGGTGCCATAAAGCCTGTCTAGGTTGGTGCCGAGCTGTGCTTTCCGAGCCCTGTTCTCACTGGTTTGAAGGATTTTTCTTTCTTTTCTTCACTTAAATTTTTTTATTGCAATTGTGTGATTTTCAATGCTATTAATAATGGTTTCTTATGCACACAATTTCAACAGCAATTCCATCATTCACCTTTCCCTCTCCGAAGGACCCCAACACCCTCCTCCCAACTGTCACCAGATGACCTGTGTTCTCCCATTACACTGTTTGCCCTTTTGTTGCTTCTTTCCTTCCCTTCCCTTCCCTCCCTTCCCTTCCTCTCCTTCCCCTCCCTCCCCTCCCCTCCCCTCCCCTCCCTTCCCCTCCCTCCCCTTCCCTCCCCTCCCTCCCCTCCTCCCTCCCTTCCCTCCCTCCCCTCCCTCCCCTCCCTTCCCCTCCCTCCCTCACCTCCCTTCCCTTCCCCTCCCTCCTTCCATTTTTGGGTTATACCTGGTGATGTTCAGTGGCCACTGCTGACTATGCTCTCAGGAATTACTCCTGGCAGTGCTCTGGGTGGGGACCAGATGGGATCCCGGGCATGGAGCGGGCTCAGCTGGGTGCAAGGAGAGTGCCCGCCCCACTTTACTGACTCTGCAGCCCCTGAATCAAGCGTGTCTGCTTAAAGAAGCTGTCAAATTAGAAAGCAGTCTTGGTTCTAGACGAAGTAACTCTGCATTTTATTTTATTTTTTCTTTTTGGGTCACACCCGGCAATGCTCAGGGGTTTCTCCTGGCTCTGCACTCAGGAATAACTCTAAGCGGTGCTCGGAGGACCATATGGGATGCGGGGATCGAACCCAGGCCGGCACAGGCAGGCCGGGTGCAAGGCAAGCGCCCTACCCGCTGGGCTATCGCTCCGACCCTAACTCTGCATTTTAAAGCCCTTCCAGCCGGGGTTCTGGGGCGGGAGTGGAGAGAACAGAGAGGAGCTTCTCTGCTGAGGCAGCCCAGCAGCCGCTCGGGTGGAGGCGTTCCGGCGGGCGGCTGACGCACCTGCCCCGTCTCCCCTTCTGTTGCTGCTTTCACAGGCCCCATCGCAGAGGAGGCGGCCTCGGGCTGGGCTCAGCTACACGCCCAAGTGCCGGGTCTCCTCTGCTGTGTGAATCTGGGGCGCACACGCCTCCATCTTTTCCCCATGGCTGTGGGGAGTTAGAGGCCGTGGGAAAGGTCCCAGGCAGCTCCTCTTTGTTCTCTTCTGTGTGGGGGCCCCACCCTGCAGTGCTCAAGGCTCGCAGGAACCGAGATGGTGCTGGGGAAGGAACCGGCTTGGCCGTGTGTAAGCAAGTGCCTAAAGCTCGGTTCTCTCTCTCCAACCCACTTTTTGTTCTGTTTTCTGGTGCTCAGGGGGCTACTCCTGGCTCTGGGCTCAGGAGGGGACCCCAGGGGTGCTGGGGATTAGAGCAGGCCCACACGGCTCCCTGCTCCCTTTCAGTTCCACAGCTTCCAGCCGCTGGGAGAGACGTAGGCCCAGGTCAGAACCGCGTCAGAACCAGAACCGCCCCCTTTCGGGCTCTGCTCTCTGACCTCTCTCTGACCTTCTCTGCTCTCTCTGGCGCGGTGCCGCGCTGCTGCCACCCTGTGTGGCCTCAAAACCAAAATAATCCTAGTAATAAACAATATAAAAACAAACAAAATAAAAAAATAAACTAGGAGGGGGAGGGACCCAGGGATGTTGGTGGGTGGGAGATGGGCACTGGTGGAGGGATGGGTGCTGGAACACTGTGTGACCAAAACCCAAACATGAACATCTTTGTAATTGTATAATTGTATATCTCACAGTGGTATAATAAAATACTTAAAAAATATAAACCCTCTAGTCTGGGATGTGGCTCCAGAGCAAAGCACTTGCCCTCATGTGAGACATGGGTGTGCGTCCCAAAACTGGCAAAAAACACAAACCCTCAAATGTGTGACTAATTCCGTAGGCTGGAAAGTACACTGGCATTTTTTCGGGGTGGGGGCAGGAAGAAGGACCGCAAGGAAGCGGGGCGGGATGGCTCCTGCCTCAGTTTCCCAGCTACAAAGTGTCAAGGCCCCTGCGTCCTGATCAGAACGGCGAGCCCCTCGGCTCAGGCCCAGCAACCCCTCTACCGTGATTCACTTCGGGTCCGTTATTCCCCTGACGACCATCCGGGTCCTGCTTCCTGCCCTTTTTCTGGGGTCCATTACTCCCCTGACGACCATCCGGGTGCTGCTTCCGGCTCTTTCTCTTGGGGTCCATTATTCCCCTGACGGCCATCCGGTGCTGCTTCCGGCTCTTTCTCTCCAGCACTATCCCCTCTGCGCCTTCCCCTCCATGTCCTATAAGCTGAGTTCCAGAGTTTCCTTTTCAAATTCCGCACCGAGTTTGTGGCTTCCAGCTGTCCTGTGTGTCCTCCCGGAGGGGAAAACGCTGCCATCTCGCTGTTGACAAGGAGTCAGCGTTTCTGGTACTTAAATGGCCTTTGGCCAGTGGACACGGGCTCTTGATGGCGTTTCTTCTCTGCTCACAGGCTACTTTGCACTGGCGGTGGGGAAGGCGAGACTGAAGTACAGAGTGGCGCCCCCTGCTGTCTCCGGGCCTCCAGAGTTCAGAGGGTCTTCCGGCAGCGCAGTAAGTGACCCTGCCACACTGGCCAGGACGGGCTGCACCTCCCGTTGGCGCAGATGTGCGTGGCAGACATCGGGTCTAAGGTCAGGCCCTTCCACAGCTCTTGAAGCTGGAAGTATTGAGTTCGAGGGCCTCCACCTGCCTGGGTTACGGCTCAGGGAGAGCTTTTCCACAAAGGCTGGGAGGGCCTGTGCGCCGGAATGTAATCACAGCCTCGGCCCCAGCGTCTCACGGCGGACTATCTACTGCTTTCTCTCTTCCCTCCTTGCTCCTTTCCATCTCCTTCCTTCCTTCCTTCCTTCCTTCCTTCCTTCCTTCCTTCCTTCCTTCCTTCCTTCCTTCCTTCCTTCCTTCCTTCCTTCCTTCCTTCCTTCCTTCCTTCCTTCCTTCCTTCCTTCCTTCCTTCCTTCCTTCCTTCCTTCCTCCCTCCTCCCTCCCTCCCTCCCTCCCTCCCTCCCCCTCCTCCCTCCCTCCCTCCCTCCCTCCCTCCCTCCCTCCTTCCTTCCTTCCTTCCTTCCTTCCTTGCTTCCTCCCTCCCTCCCTCCCTCCCTCCCTCCCTTTCTCTCTTTTGTTTGCCTTTTCTTTTTTTTTTTTTCTTTTTTTTTTTTTTTGCTTTTTGGGTCACACCTGGCAATGCTCAGGGGTTTCTCCTGGCTCTGCACTCAGGAATTACTCCTGGCGGTGCTCAGGGGACCATATGGGATGCTGGGGATCGAACCCAGGCCGGCACAGGCCGGCCGTGCAAAGGCAAGCGCCCTACCCGCTGGGCTATCGCTCCAGCCCCTTGCCTTTTCATTAAGTTAAACCAATAGCTAGATGTTTATATTCCAGTAATCAAGTAAATAATATTTTGCTGCTGAAATAGTGCACTGATTCTATTTCCTCGTGCCACGGTTTTATTTGATATGGGTTAATGATAGCCTCCTCTTTGTTTGCTTAAATCCCCAGACCTTCAACAGAACCAATAGTCTTTTTTTTTTCTTTTTGGGTCACACCCGGCGATGCTCAGGGGTTTCTCCTGGCTCTGCACTCAGGAATTACTCCTGGTGGTGCTCGGGGACCATATGTGATGCCCGGGATCGAACCCGGGCTGGCACAAGCCGGCCGCGTGCAAGACAAACGCCCCTACCCGCTGGGCTATCAATCCGGCCCCAAGAACCAATAGTCTTGAGTATGAAATAAGCTTGCTGGAACCAGTAGACACTTTTCTGATTTTGTTTTTGTTTTTGCGTTACACTAGGAAATGCTCAGGGGTTACCTCTGGCTCAGGGGTTACTTAGGAATTACTCCTGGCGGTGCTTGGGGGATCATATGGGACGCTGGGAATGGAGCCTGAATTGGCCACATGCAAGGAAAACGCCCTCCCCACTGTGCTATCGCTCTGGCCCCAAGGAAACAGTAGCTTTGTTGTGTATGAAATAAGCGTGTAGGAACACCGGCCTTGTCGTGTATGAAATAAGCGTCGGGAACCTAGAGCCTCGTTGTGCATGAAATAAGTGTGTTTGGAACCCACGGCCTTGTATGTGTATGAAATAAGCGTGTAGGAACCCACAGCCTTGTCATGCTACGAAATAAGCGGCGTCGGAACCTAGAGCCTCGTTGTGCATGAAATAAGTGTGTTGGAACCCACGGCCTTGTCGTGTATGAAATAAATGTGTAGGAACCCACAGCCTTGTCATGTATGAAATAAGCGCGTTGGAACCCACGGCCTTGTTGTGTAAGAAGTAAGCGCGTCGGAACCTGTTGGAGGACATGTTTAGCTAATCTGGGAGTTTTGTTGTTTTGCTCACTCCCAGCTTAATTTTATTTAAGCCAAGGTTCATTCTAATGAGATCTCTCTTCTATGTAAACACTGCTAGAGGGTGTGGCAGTTACAGAAATCACCTTGATTGAATAACTTCTGACTTATACATCTACTAAGACTTCTATGTTTTCTAGATTGGGCACAGCTCCTCTTTATACCCACTGCACCCAACGTGGGACAGTTAGAATTTACCAGGAGACTACCACCCTGGCTACGCTGAGACTATAGGAAGACTATAGGAAGGATCATACTAGTTTGCTCTAAGCTAGGCGAGTGCGACCCTTTCAGTACACGAGGAACAAGATACTCAGAATCACCCTGGTGCAGATAATAAGAAGGACCTTGTGGGTACCATCTAGATTACATGAAGCTCATGAAGTTAAAATGTATTACTTTATATCAGCCCTCTCTCTTCAGTGTTTTACATAAGAGATAATCTTGGTAGAAAGGATTAGACCTTGGCATAACCTTTGTTTATACCTGCAAGAAGGTGTGGCACCACATTCTGTTTAGAGTTCTTTGTTGACATGCCCCTCCCGATTGGATTACTTGGGTGTATATAAGGGGCTGACTTGAGGCCCCTTCACTTTTTTCACCTTTTTGCCTTTTGGTTCCCTCAGCCTTCAGCTTTTTGGCTCCTGCGGCTTTTGGCTTTTGGCTTTTGGCTTTTGGCTCTTGGCCTTTTGCTCTTTGGCCTTTTGCTTCTTCTTCTGGGTAAGACTCAGCTCGGGTGAGACCCTCTCTCTTCAGTGGGAGACTTAGGCTCTCTTGTATGGTCTAAATTCAGACCAGAGCTAGAGTTTGTTCGATATGTTGGAGTGCTGTGGAAGAGCTTTTTGTACTAATTAAAAGCCTTTTTGGAACTGCACGGACTCGTGAGTTTTCATCTGTTCTCCGGCGTCCTCGGAGGTAGAAGACAACCTCTGTCCTGACACTGTCGGGGACCCGGCGGCGTTCCCGACAGGAACCCACAGCCTGTTGCATATGAAATTGGCGTGGTACCGTTTGTCACTTTCTCCCAGGCTCTGACTTAGCCCTTCCTCTGTTGGAGCTCAGGGTTGCTTGGTTGCTGTTACGGTTTTCGGGCCGCAGCCAGTGGAGCTCAGGGATGGCTCCTGCGGTGCTGGGGACCGCGGCCGGTGGGCTGCACTCCAGGCCAGCACCTCCCGTGCTGTCTGTCTGGCCCCAGGGCCTGCCCTGCCGGCCGCTCCCCGCCACTGTTCTCCCTCTGCGCTCTGCCTGGCCGCCCGTTCCGCCCCACTCCTCCATTTCTCTCCTTCCTGTCCAGCTCGGCACCCCGTGCAGCCCTTCCCTGACCGTCCGTCTCCCTTTCAGATGCCCAGCAGGACATGTGGCTCTGTCATTTTCCGGCTTTGGGGCGCAGGGGCGTCCTCTCTCCCCGGGCTGTGACGTCATGGGCGCGTTTCCTTGCTGCTGACCCCTGGCCAGGCCGGGGCACAGCCTCGCGCTCCTGGTCACTGTTCGGGGGCGTTCCGTGCGTCCCCTCATGCCGCTCGTTCCTGCCATCGCCGTGTGCGGTCCTTCTTGTCGTCTTCGCCTTTTCAGCTTCTTACCGCTCAGTGACTTGGGGGTAGTGGTGGGGAGTTTGCGAACGATTAACTTTTACCCATGATGAAAGGAGTTCTCGGGATGGAAGATCCATGCGGGAACCCCTAAGAGCCCTGGTTTCCGCCAACGCGGCGAAGCTGCAGGTGTCAGCGCGCCTGTGACACTAATGTGTGTGTGTCTTGTGGCGTGCGTAATGTATGCATACATGAGAGTCCGTGTGCATGTATGTGTGCATACGTGTCCATGTGCGTGCGCATCCATGTGCATGCATGTATACGTGCGTGAGTGTCCGTGTGCTTGTGTCCGTGTGCATATGCGTGTTCATGCCACGACCCTGTTAGGGCTTCCGTGCCCCTCCTGCCGGCTCGCTGTCTCCTTGACCTTCTTTGCTGACTTTGCATCTGGCCTTGATCCCGTTTCGTGCTTTCCTAGGAGGTCTCAGGAGACAGTAGGTTGCCTGAACTTGCTTGGTCAGGAGGCTCCCTGGGAAGGCGGCCTACACCCGGTGAACACCCCTCCAGCAGCTCCCAGTGGTCTACACCCGGTGAACACCCTCCAGCAGCTCCCAGTGGTCTACACCGGTGGAACACCCCTCCAGCAGCTCCCAGTGGTCTACACCCGGTGGAACACCCTCCAGCAGCTCCAGTGGTCTACACCCAGTGAGACACCCTCCAGCAGCTCCCAGTGGTCTACACCCGGTGAACACCCCTCCAGCAGCTCCCAGTGGTCTACACCGGTGAACACCCCTCCAGCAGCTCCCAGTGGTCTACACCCGGTGGAACACCCCTCCAGCAGCTCCCAGTGGTCTACACCCGGTGAACACCCCTCCAGCAGCTCCCAGTGGTCTACACCCGGTGAACAGCGTCCAGCAGCTCCCAGTGGTTACACCGGTGAAGCACCCCTCCAGCAGCTCCCAGTGGTCTACCCCAGTGAACACCCCTCCAGCGGCTCCCAGTGGTCTACACCAGTGAACACCCCTCCAGCAGCTCCCAGTGGTCTACACCGGTGAACACCCCTCCAGCAGCTCCCAGTGGTCTATACCGGTGAACACCCTCCAGCAGCTCCCAGTGGTCTACACCCGGTGAACACCCCTCCAGCAGCTCCCAGTGGTCTACACCGGTGAACACCCTCCAGCAGCTCCCAGTGGTCTACACCGGTGAACACCCTCCAGCAGCTCCCAGTGGTCTACACCGGTGAACACCCTCCAGCAGCTCCCAGTGGTCTACACCCGGTGAACACCCCTCCAGCAGCTCCCAGTGGTCTACACCCGGTGAACACCCTCCAGCAGCTCCCAGTGGTCTACACCCGGTGAACACCCCTCCAGCAGCTCCCAGTGGTCTACACCCGGTGAACAGCGTCCAGCAGCTCCCAGTGGTCTACACCCGGTGAACACCCCTCCAGCAGCTCCCAGTGGTCTACACCGGTGAACACCCTCCAGCAGCTCCCAGTGGTCTACACCGGTGAACACCCCTCCAGCAGCTCCCAGTGGTCTACACCGTGAACACCCCTCCAGCAGCTCCCAGTGGTCTATACCCGGTGAACACCCTCCAGCAGCTCCCAGTGGTCTACACCCGGTGAACACCCTCCAGCAGCTCCCAGTGTGGCCCAGAGCCACTAGCAATCAGTAGTATGGGAAGGGGCAGGATGACGGTTCGTTTTCCTGGAGTTTCTCTTTTGTCCTTATTCTATTTATTTCTTTATCTATTTATTTACTTATTTATATTTTATCTATCTATCTATCTATCTATCTATCTATCTATCTATCTATCTATCTATCTATCTATCTATCTATCTATCTATCTATCTATCTATCTATCTATCTATCATCTATCTATCTATCTATCTATCTATCTATCTATCTATCTATCTATCTATCTATCTATCTATCTATCTATCTATCTATCAATCATCTATCTATCTATCTATCTATCTATCTATCTATCTATCTATCTATCTATCAATCATCTATCTATCTATCATCTATCTATCTATCTATCTATCTATCTATCTATCTATCTATCTATCTATCTATCTATCTATCTATCTATCTATCTATCTATCTATCTATCTATCTATCTATCTACCTACCTATTAATTTTTGCTTTTTTGGGTCACACCTGGCAATGCTCAGGGGTTCTTCCTGGCTCTGCACTCAGGAATTACTCCTGGCGGTGCTCAGGGGACCATATGGGATGCCGGGGATTGAACCCGGGTTGGCTGCGTGCAAGGCAAACGCCCTCCCCGCTGTGCTATCACTCTGGCCCCCATACTTATTTCTTTACAGGGCATCCCTCTCTCCCGCTTGGTAGGGAAATAGTCTCATCTTCCTTGGTTTCTTCAAGGAAAGAAATCTAGTGATGGGGGCCAGAGCCATAGCACAGTGGGGAGGGCGTTTACCTTGCACGTGGCCCACCTGGGTTCCATCCCCAGCATCCCATATGGTCCTCGGAGTACTGCCAGGAGCAATTTCTGAGTCAAGAGCCAGGACAAACTCCTGAGCATCACTGGGTGTGACCAAAAAGAAAAAAAAAAAAATAACCTAGTGAGCGGTGGAAGGAGGCGCAGAATGGACGGTGGTACAGGTGCCTGAAGGTTATCCACAGGTGCACTTTAGACAAACCAGCCAGCAGGAAGCGCTTCATCTTCTGCCCTCTTCACGGGCTGAGACCTTCCTGCTGCGGGGTTGGGGTCCCGCATCCTTCTTCCCTCACTCTTCAGGGTCCGTGTGGGCTCCCACGTATGATTCTCTCTCAGGGGATTTCTTCCTCCACTTTCTGCTGGGTTCAAACCCTGGCTGGCTGCTTGAGGCATGTGCCTTGCCCACTGTACTGTCTCTGGCGGTTTGCGCTCTGTGTCTATAAGCGGCTGGATGTTTGCCTGTAGGTGAAAACAGTTTCCTCATAAGTAACCCATTTCTGTTGTTCTGTCCCACAGGCAAAACTGTGTGGAGTTCTACCCCGTGTTCCTGACCACGCTGTGGCTGGCTGGCTGGTACTTTAACCAAGGTAACTTCAGACACTGCGACTGTGGAGTCTAGCCGCGGCTGCTGAACTGTCTTCCTCTTGCCAGCCCTCGGGAGAAGCGCAGCAGCAGAGATGAGACAACTCAGGATTCAGGTCGAGGTTGACTTGGAAACTCTGAATCTGTTTCTGCCACTGCGCATTGGAAAGTCTCACTGTGTGACAGCGTCTCCGCGGCACCGCTGCCACACGGATACTGCCACAGCCTTCAGGCAGCTGGGCTCTGTGACACGCTGGTGTCTGGGGTCTGGCAGCACCAACAAGCAGGCGTGTGGGCGCCGGGCCATGGATGTGAAGCGTTTCACGAGCACTTGTGTGCTGAACCCAGAGCCTGCTCTCTGCCCGGCCCAGTGTGGCCACTGATTTGAAGGCGGCCTGCTGGGAAGGCCAGCAGGGAATGGTGCTGTCAGAGGGCGCTGGAGCAAAGCAGTGTTTTGTCCCCATCGGTGTTTGGGGTGTATAGACAGGAAGGGAGGTGGGGGTGGGGTGGAGTTCTTATAGGGCTGAGTGTTTGCAAAATTCCACCCCCCAACGCGGGTGCCCTGAGGGGTGTGGCCCACAGAGCAGAGAACAGAAACAGAATCTCAAAAAGTTTATCTTGGATCTGAGAGTATAAAGGCTAAGACTCTTGCCGAGCCCGTGGCTGTGTCTGGGCTGGTTGGTACCACATGTGGCCCCAGGCGTGGCCCTGAGTACCGTTGAGAGCCTCCTGCCCTCCACCCCCAATGGGTTTAGTTTTATAAGAAAGCGACGAGCCCTTTCTGTCGGGCAGCCGCCGGGGTCCCCAACAGCACCAGGAGCGAGTTCCCTTCTACCTCCGAAGCCAGCAGGGAATGGATGAAAACCCAGGAATCTGGTGCAGTTTTAAAGGCTTTACTATCACAGGTTCTGATATTGTAAGGATTGGCCACCCGATGGGGTGACTGACTGGGAGCCTCGGGACGCCGCACCTGCCAAGGAAAACTCTGAGAGACCAAGTCCTATGCAAAAGCAAGGGTTTTATTAATAAGCAAGTATACTCGGGCTCATAGCGTGACCCCAAGTGGTCAGTGGCTAAGAGCCCCAGCCCTTCAGGGAGGATTTTTAAGGAATAATTCCGCGCTACAGAAAAGCCCGCATAACTATCCAATAGGTTTAAAATATTACATCAAGGTCTGCGCGCGAGGCAGCCAATCCCTCTGCACCAGGTAACCATCACCCACCAATCTGAGCATGCCTAATACTCCTTTCCATATTTGGCACGGCATGGGCCCAGTCACGTATCATACCAAATACAGAGGGGGACATCAGACGCAACCTCTCGGGAATGTTTGCCTTATAGCCCTCCCTGGAATTATTTGCTTAAGGCCCTTCCTGTTGTGCTCTTGTTGAGCCATCATTTTATCAGTTACTCCTTGTACCTGTTTTTGTGTTCTGTGGGCGAGGGCCATTCTTTCAATATATAATCCAAGAACAGGTAAAACCCCAGAATTTGGGTTCCCGGCTGGGCCCGGCCATGTGTAGGCCAAGATGGCTGCCACCACGTGTTGAAACCCAACAGAGAACAGAGAGGCAGAGGCCAAGGGAAGCCAAACTGGCAAAAGGCCTTTCTCCTTCCTCCCAGCTTAGTTTATAGATGGAAATCCGCTAAACTTCCCAGCCCGGCCCATTGGGTTGAGCTACCTAGAGAGGAAGGCAGGTAAACAACTCTATTGAAATGCAGCACTTCAGGTGGCCTTTTGGCTTTTGAATCTCAAAGTCTCCCTAGCTGAGCTGGGAGGGGCTGAAAGCTAAGTGTAGCAGGAGCTTAAAGGGGGGCATGTCATCCAACACCTTTCCCCAAGAGGACAGACCCCTTTGGCTTTCTACCAACAATGTTTGAGACTCATAGACATGGGGCAGAGCTGCTACTGGCTCTCCCTGTGCCCAGCCGCTCACGAGGCGCCTGGGAGGGATGGCGGGTTCTAGCCCTGGCCCACCACCCCAGCAGAGCCTTGCAACAAGCCAGGTGACCCCCCCCCCATTCCATGAGGGCTTCCATTTTCCACATCCGGATTTCCCTCTCATCAGAACTCCACCCAGCAGACCAGCCTATCACAGCCCGGCTCGCACGGCCGCTTGCGGCTGCGCAATTCTTCAATAAATGCTGGATTTAGAGATAACTACAAAAGTATGCTATCCGCACAGCAGAGCCTGGCAAGCTACCCGTGTTGTATTTGATATGCCAAATACCAGTAACAATTATAGACCTCATTCCCATGGCCTGATGGAATGGTTTGAGGCTCTTTATGTTCCTGGAGCAAGCAGGTGTCCTTGGGCTCTACTAGCATGAGACAGGTCATATGGAGATGTTACTGGGGCCCGCTCGAGCAAATCGGCGATGAGCGGGAAGACAGTGATACAGTGAATATCACCATGTTTTGTTTTGCCTTTTTGGGTCACACACTGCGATGCTCAGGGGGTTACTCATGGCTCTGCACTCAGGAATTACTCCTGGCGGTGCTCCGGGACCATATGGGATGCTGGGGATCGAATCTGGATTGGCCACATGGGAGGCAAATGCCCTCCCGCTGTGTATCGCTCTGGCCCCACCAAGGCTTTCTGTTTGGCTTTGGGGTTATAGCTGGTGCTGCTCAGGGCTTACGCCGGCTCTGTGCCCGGGTTCACTGCTGGTGGAACTCAGGGCGGTCCATGGTGATGGGGCTCGAGCAGGAGCTGGCTGCGCACGGCCAGTGCTGTCCTGTCCTCTCTGCAGCAGCCTGGTTCCCCACAGTGAGGGCTGTGCCCTTGGCGTTTTCTGCACTCGCCCTCTAGTGGCGGCTGCTGGTCTCGGCCTGCTGTACCTGTACGCCCGTCACAGGTATTTCAGGGGGCTATGCAGAAGCTGCAGAACAGAGGTAAGGAGGTGCCTTGGGGCCGCGCCTCAGGCAGGCGGCTAGGGTGGGGAGCTGGGAGCGTCGTGCCTAAGGCAGTGCCTGGGCAGCCCGTGCCAGGCATCGTTGGGCGAGGGGAAAGCAGAGGGAGACTGCTCTGCCCTAGTGTATGGGGTTTCCTGTGGGGTCGGTCTGCCCTAGTGTATGGGGTTTCCCGTGGGGTCGGCTCTGTCTTAGTGTATGGGGTTTCCCGTGGTGTCGGCTCTGCCTTAGTGTATGGGGTTTCCCGTGGTGTCGGCTCTGCCTTAGTGTATGGGGTGTCCTGTGGGGTCGGATCTGCCTTAGTGTATGGGGTTTCCGTGGTGTCGGCTCTGCCTTAGTGTATGGGGTGTCCTGTGGGGTCGGCTCTGCCTTAATGTATAGGGTTTCCTGTGGGGTCAGCTCTGCCTTAGTGTATGGGGTTTCCTGTGGGGTCGGCTCTGCCTTAATGTATAGGGTTTCCTGTGGGGTCGGCTCTGCCTAGTGTATGGGGTTTCCTGTGGGGTCAGCTCTGCCTTAGTGTATGGGGTTTCCCTGGGGTCGGCTCTGCCTTAGTGTATGGGGTTTTCCTGTGGGGTCGGCTCTGCCTTAGTGTATAGGGTTTCCTGTGGGGTCGGCTCTGTCTTAGTGTATGGGGTTTCCGTGGGGTTCGGCTCTGCCTTAGTGTATGGGGTTTCCTGTGGGGTCGGCTCTGCCTTAGTGTATGGGGTTTCCGTGGGATTCGGCTCTGCCTTAGTGTATGGGGTTTCCTGTGGGGTCGGCTCTGCCTTAGTGTATGGGGTTTCCCTGGGGTCGGCTCTGCCTTAGTGTATGGGGTTTCCCTGGGGTCGGCTCCGCCTAGTGTATGGGGTTTCCTGTGGGGGTGGGCTCTGCCTTAGTGTATGGGGTTTCCTGTGGGGTCGGCTCTGCCTTAATGTATAGGGTTTCCTGTGGGGTCGGCTCTGTCTTAGTGTATGGGGTTTCCTGTGGGGTTCGGCTCTGCCTAGTGTATGGGGTTTCCTGTGGGTGGGCTCTGCCTTAGTGTATGGGGTTTCCTTGGGGATTCGGCTCTGCCTAGTGTATGGGGGTTTCCTGTGGGGTGGGCTCTGCCTTAGTGTATGGGGTTTCCTGTGGGGATTCGGCTCTGCCTTAGTGTATGGGGTTTCCGTGGGGTCGGCTCTGCCTTAGTGTATAGGGTTTCCTGTGGGGTCGGCTCTGCCCTAGTGTATGGGGTTTCCCGTGGGGTCGGCTCTGCCTTAGTGTATGGGGTTTCCCTGGGGTCGGCTCTGCCTAGTGTATGGGGTTTCCTGTGGGGATTGGCTCTGCCTTAGTGTATGGGGTTTCTTGTGGGGTCGGCTCTGCCTTAGTGTATGGGGGTTTCCTGTGAGGTTGGCTCTGCCTTAGTGTATGGGGTTTCCGTGGGGTCGGCTCTGCCTTAGTGTATGGGGTTTCTTGTGGGGTCGGCTCTGCCTTAGTGTATGGGGTTTCCTGTGAGGTTGGCTCTGCCTTAGTGTATGGGGTTTCCGTGGGGTCAGCTCTGCCTAGTGTATGGGGTTTCCCGTGGGGTCGGCTCTGCCTTAATGTATAGGGTTTCCCATGGGGTGGCTCTGCCTAGTGTATGGGGTTTCCCTGGGGTCGGCTCTGCCCTAGTGTATGGGGTTTCCTGTAGGGTCAGCTCTGCCCTAGTGTATAGGGGTTTCCTGTGGGGTCAGCTCTGTCTTAGTGTATGGGGTTTCCCTTGGGTCGGCTCTGCCTTAGTGTATGGGGTTTCCTGTGGGGTCGGCTCTGCCTTAATGTATAGGGTTTCCTGTGGGGTCGGCTCTGTCTTAGTGTATGGGGTTTCCTGTGGGGTCGGCTCTGCCTAGTGTATGGGGTTTCCTGTGGGGTTGGGCTCTGCCTTAGTGTATGGGGTTTCCTGTGGGGTCGGCTCTGCCTAGTGTATGGGGTTTCCTGTGGGGTCGGCTCTGCCTTAGTGTATGGGGTTTCCGTAGGGTCGGCTCTGCCTTAGTGTATAGGGTTTCCTGTGGGGTCGGCTCTGCCTAGTGTATGGGGTTTCCCGTGGGGTCGCTCTGCCTTAGTGTATGGGGTTTCCTGTGGGGTTCGGCTCTGTCTTTGTGTATGGGGTTTCCTGTGGGGTCGGCTCTGCCTTAGTGTATGGGGTTTCCCTGGGGTCGGCTCCGCCTAGTGTATGGGGTTTCCTGTGGGGTCGGCTCTGCCCTAGTGTATGGGGGTTTCCTGTGGGGTCGGCTCTGCCTTAGTGTATGGGGTTTCCGTGGGGTCGGCTCAAGTCTTAGTGTATGGGGTTTCCTGTGGGGTCAGCTCTGTCTTAGTGTATGGGGTTTCCTGTGGGGGTCGGCTCTGCCTTAGTGTATGGGGTTTCCCGTGGAAGTCGACTCTGCCTTAGTGTATGGGGTTTCCCATGGGGTCGTCTCTGCCTAGTGTATGGGGGTTTCCTGTAGGGGTCGGCTCTGTCTTAGTGTATGGGGTTTCCCTGGGGTCGGCTCTGCCTAGTGTATGGGGTTTCCCGTGAGGTCAGCTCTGTCTTAGTGTATAGGGTTTCCCGTGGGGTCGGCTCTGTCTTAGTGTATGGGGGTTTCCCTGTGGGGTTCGGCTCTGCCTTAGTGTATGGGGTTTCCGTGGGGGTCGACTCTGCCTTAGTGTATGGGGGTTTCCTGTAGGGGTCGGCTCTGCCTTAGTGTATGGGGTTTCCTGTGGGGTCGGCTCTGTCTTAGTGTATGGGGTTTCCCTGGGGTCGGCTCTGCCTAGTGTATGGGGTTTCCTTGGGGTCGGCTCTGCCTAGTGTATGGGGTTTCCCTGGGGTCGGCTCTGCCTAGTGTATGGGGTTTCCAGCTGAGGGCTGGGTCTGGGGTCTGGGCCGTGCCTGCATTAGCGCCTCCCTCGGTGCCCACCTCTCACCTTGTCCCCCCTTTCTGGTGCAGGCTGGCTGGCTTCAGGGGTGAGTCTGGGCGCTCTGGCCTTGCTAATTGTCCTGGGCACCCTCGGGGTGGCCAACCGCATGCTGGACGAGTTCCTGGACCTCAACATTGCTGAGAAATTGAGGCGGCGCCTTTGGCGGCCCTCGGCTCACCTGCCAGCACGACACGTCCCCGCCCAGGCCGTGTGCCCCCACCCCCACCCCCCACCCAGTGAAATGTGCTGAAAATAAACTTCTCCCCTCTTCCAAGCCGTGCTCAGGTCACTGGGGGCTCCGGACTTCCCACCCATGGGGCTGTTTGTGCAGTTTCAGATTCTGGGGCCACGTGGGCGGTGCGGGTGGGGTTCCGAGCGGTGCCCGGTGGGAGCCCGGTGGGTGCGCGCCCTAGTTTCCGTCTCTGGCCCTGCTGCTGCAGCTCGGTGTAAGCCGCAGTCGTGGCGGAGCTCTAGGGGGACACGAGTCGCTTGTCCGCACAGGAAGGTCTCGGTCTGCCAGGCGCGTGCTCACTGGGGCGTGCGCCACCTTTGGGACGTGAGGGGGCACCCAGAGCTGGGGTCTGCCTCTAGAGGTGTTTTCTGATGGAAAGTTCCAGCTAGGGGCCTGGCCGATAGCACAGCGGGTAGGGCGTTTGCTTTGCACGAGGCCGACTGGTTTCGATCTCCGGCATCCCATATGGTCCCCGAGCACTGCCAGGAGTGATTCCTGAGTGCAGAGCCAGGAGAAACCCCTGAGCATGGCCAGGTGTGACCCAAAAGCAATAAACAAATACATCAAATAAAATAAAGTTCCAGGTCGTTGCGGCAGCAGAAGGAGAGCGACGGGGTGGGGTGGGGACAGCTGGACGCTGGGGCCAGGCCGCGCTTTGTGAAGAAAAGAGCAGAGGGAAGGCCAAAGGCTGGCGGGGGCCTCGGCTGTGCCAGGCCCGGCCCTGGCAGGGACAGATGGCACTGCCCGCAGCTGTGGGGAGCGGAGCCTGCTGCTTGCAGCCCGGCCTGGGGCGGGTGCCCCCTGCCGTCCGGCGTCCGGTGGCTGCTGGGTCTTGCGGGTCAGGCGGTTTCAGATCTGTTTAGCTCCGTGCAGGACAGTTTTAAACACATGCTAGTGTTTAAAACTGATTTTGTTTGGACATCAGATTCACTGCCTGAGAAAGGCAAAGCATGGAGAGGGACGGAGAGTCTCTTATGGTTTCCCGCCCCTTCCCTCCTCTGTGCTGTCTTGGCTGGCCGGTATCCCCACAGTCACTGGGCTCCTACGGCTGGTGGGCTTCGTGCTGGCGGATGCACCCTGATGGCTCGGAGGCCGCGGGCAGGTGGGTGGCCGTGGGATGGGCTCGCACTCAGGCCGACTCACGCCCGTGTGCCCCTCCAGGGCCGGGCCGGGCAGGCAGCCCCGCACCCCCTTCTCCCAGGGGCGCCTGGCGTTCCCCTAAGCTTACCACACCCTCCGCAGCCCTTTGAGCTCCCTTGGTGCTTTTCTCTGGAATCACGGAGGAGCAGGCACTCCCAGCCCTCCCACACGGTGCAAAGGAACAAACAGCAGGAGTTTATCGAGGCCCCAGAGTGCTCAGAGCTCCCGTTTCACTACTGTCCTCAGAGCCACATTGGAGCAGCCGGCCCGGGCCGGTGCCTCCTCGCCTCTTACTCTTGGGAGGCTCCTTTGTGGGTCTCTCTGGGTGTGGGTCTCTCTGTGGTGTGTGGGTCTCTCTGGGTGTGTGGGTCTCTCTGTGGTGTGTGGGGTCTCTCTGGGTGTGTGGGTCTCTCTGTGGTGTGTGGGTCTCTCTGCGGTGTGTGGGTCTCTGTGGTGTGTGGGTCTCTCTGTGGTGTGTGGGTCTCTCTGGGTGTGTGGGTCTCTCTGCGGTGTGTGGGTCTCTCTGTGGTGTGTGGGTCTCTCTGTGGTGTGTGGGTCTCTCTGGGTGTGTGGGTCTCTCTGGAGTGTGTGGGTCTCTCTGTGCTGGTGGGTCTCTCTGGGTGTGTGGTCTCTCTGTGGTGTGTGGGTCTCTCTGTGGTGTGTGGGTCTCTGTGCTGTGTGGGTCTCTCTGTGGTGTGTGTGTCTTTGTGGTGTGTGGGTCTCTGTGGTGTGTGTGTTTCTGTGGTGTGTAGGTCTCTCTGTGCTGTGTGGGTCTGTGGTGTGTGGGTCTCTGTGGTGTGGGTCTCTGTGGTGTGTGGGTCTCTCTGTGGTGTGTGGGTCTCTCTGTGGTGTGTGGGTCTCTCTGTGGTGTGTGGGTCTCTGTGGTGTGTGGGTCTCTCTGTGGTGTGTGGGTCTCTCTGTGGTGTGTGGGTCTCTCTGTGGTGTGTGGTCTCTGTGGTGTGTGGGTCTCTCTGTGGTGTGGGTCTCTGTGGTGTGTGGGTCTCTGTGGTGTGTGGGTCTCTCTGTGGTGTATGGGTCTCTGTGGTGTGTGGGTCTCTGTGGTGTGTGGGTCTCTGTGGTGTGTGGGTCTCTCTGTGGTGTGTGGGTCTCTCTGTGGTGTGTGGGTCTCTCTGTGGTGTGTGGGTCTCTGTGGTGTGTGGGTCTCTCTGTGGTGTGTGGGTCTCTCTGTGGTGTGTGGGTCTCTCTGTGGTGTGTGGGTCTCTGTGGCGTGTGGGTCTCTCTGTGGTGTGCGGGTCTCTGTGGTGTGTGGGTCTCTCTGTGGTGTATGGGTCTCTGTGGTGTGTGGGTCTCTGTGGTGTGTGGGTCTCTGTGGTGTGTGGGTCTCTGTGGTGTGTGGGTCTCTCTGTGGTGTGTGGGTCTCTCTGTGGTGTGTGGGTCTCTCTGTGGTGTGTGTGTTTCTGTGGTGTGTGGGTCTCTCTGTGGTGTGTGTGTTTCTGTGGTGTGTGGGTCTCTGTGGTGTGTGTGTTTCTGTGGTGTGTGGTTTCCCTGGGCTTGGCTTTGGTCCCTGCAACTATTTTTTCAGCACGGCTCCCAGTTTGGAAAGTTGTGGATTCACTACACAGATGTAGACTGTGTGTGTGTGTGTGTGTGTGTGTGTGTGTGAGTGAGCAAGGATGACGGCCCTCCCCAACATCCCCCTGGCTCTTCCTCTTTGAAAGTAGCAATCCCAGCGCCCTTTCTCGCAGCTAGGTGCGGGCACTGCCTTCTTCTGGCCTCTGCCACCGCCTCCCCGGCAAGTCGCCAAAGTTTTTTGGGGGTGTGTGTTGCGGCCACACTTGGCAGTGCTCAGGGGTCACTCCTGGTGGGCCTGGGGGACCCCCCCGAGGACTGACCCCGTTGATCGAACGCCCTCCCGCTGTTAGCCTCAGCTCCAAGTCTGGGAAGTGTTACTGGGGGGCGAGTGCAAAAGGCTCGGAGCGATGGGCAGCCCAGAGCGCCTGTCAGCACCGTGTCTAAGTGGCATCAGAAGTGCTCTGTGGGAGGCCTTGGGCCCCGCTGCTGGTGCATAACGGCTACTCCTGGCGGTGCTCGGGGGGGCCCTATGGGATGCCTACGGTCAAACCGGTCAGGCTGTGTGCAAGAAAACACAGGAAACTTCAGAAACTCTGGGCTGGAACGCAGAAATCTCCAGAAACTCTGGGCTGGAAGCGCAGAAATCTCCAGAAACTCTGGGCTGGAAGTGTGGCGAGCTGGCTGCGGGCTGTGGGCTGGGGCCAGCCTGAAAGAAACCACTGCGGAGGGTGTCAGGACGGCGTCTTTTATTTGTTGTCTTTGTTTTTGTTTTCTTTGAAAGTGGTATGTCAACATGACTTCATTTCTACAGTTTGGTTCTGTACATTTCTTAAAAGGAAGTAAGCAGTGCTCAATGTACAAAGTAAAAACAGAAAGCTAGAAAAACCGGAAGAGAACGGAGTGGGTGGACGCCAGGCAGACAGTACAAAGCCTCGCCGGCGGCCCCTGAAATGCGTACCACGCGTGAGGATGCTTTAGGGGTGAAATAAAAATACTCTATTTTAAACAAACAGTATATATATATATATATATATATTTATATGTATATATATATTTCTTTTTTTACAGATAGTAGACCCAGTGATAATCTTCAGTATTGTAAAAACTTATTTACAAATAACATTTTCCCCCGACATTACATATACATCAGCACCGTTGTAAGAACAAAACCCAAACAAAACGACCTCGGTCCAACCTCTCTATTTTGTTGGTCCCAGCACTGCGCGGCGGAGGAAGCCTTGAAAGCTAACAGCGTCCACTCCGCCCGGGGCCACCTGGTCTCCGCTGCTCCCAGGCGGTTTCCGGCACCTTTCAGAAAAAAGGCGATTGATGCCTTGGGTCCCTCCCTCCCTCTTCGGATTGTTTGTTTTGGTTTTCCTGGGGGCGTGCGGGGTAGCTCAGGGAGGGGCGCTCAGCACTGCCCCCTGGCGGAGCGCCTGTGCAACTTCCGTCCGCCAGAGCGGGTCAGGGTCCCGGTCCCTGCTTCCAGCCCCGCACCCTCCTCTACCCCTTCTCAGGACTCCCCGAGAGGGGGCCCCTCAGCTCCCGTGCCCCACTCCAGAGTGGCAGAGCACACTGGCGAGCAGAGACGATAGGCCCTAGGGGGGGCACGCTGGTCACTCACAGGGGGACCCCCTAGCTCCCCACCCCACGCAGCAGCAGGAAGGACAGCGGGAGACCAAGGTACAGGCGTCACACCGTGGACGGTGGACTTCGTGGTTCCCTGCAGGCTGGAGTGAATTTCACTGAAAAAGGCCCCAATGGAGCTGGGGGTGAGCTGCCGGTCACTGGGTGCTCACGGTCAGCAGCAGTGGACACCTGTGGCCCGCGCAGTGCTTCAGATCTGCGTTCCTGTGGGCAGGGATGGTGGTGAGGTGGACACGACTGGGCGGATCCCAGAGGGGTCCATGACCCAGGTCACCCCTTGCCTGAGCAACCCGATGGCCACATCTCCTGGTGGCCTGCACTTGCGTCCACTCCACTCCAGCGCCCAGCACCGCTACACAGCTCCCAGACTGTGTAAGGAGGGAGCTGGGCAGGAGCAGGGACAGGCAGCTTTGGGTCCCTGGGGCGACGGCCGCCTCGGGCAGGATAAGCCGTGTCCAGGCTCGCCGCCCCTGTGTGCTCCTGTCCAGGCGCCGGCTCCCAGGCCGCTGGGGAGGCGAGTGGCGGCAGCATCCCTGGCTGCAGCGGTCAGCACCCCTGCAGTTCTCAGTTCACCTTGGGGTGGGTCCCAGAAACTAGCCGTGGGGCCAGTGCGGGGGCATTGCCACCCCGTTTCCCGTGGCCCACTCTGAGCTTCCGGCACCGGTGCCGTGGCTCGGGGACCCCCAGGGACTAGGGGTTCCCAAATAGCTCATCCAGCTCCTGCATCCACTCGTCCCCCGGTCCGCCCTTGACCATGGAGTCCACTAGGTCTGACCCGTCCTGGAGGCCAGGGAAAGGCGGCCCGTGCCCTCGCCGCTGCCACCGTAGCTGTAGGCCACGTCCTGGGAGGGTCCACCTGCCCCGCGAAGCCCCCCTGTAGGTACCTGTTGTGGGGCCGGGGGGCTGGCTGAAGGCAGGCAGGGTGGGCATGGCCTGGCTCATGCCAGACATGACCAATGGGCGCGCCTGGGTGCCGCCCTGCTGCGTGGGGAGCCCGGGCATCAACTGCCGGCCCATGGCCCCCGGGTTGAGGGTCCTCACGGCGCCCGTGTTGGTGTCCACCACCTGGCCCAGCGGTCCTGGGAAGGGTGGCTTGCTGAGCATGGCGGGCCAGTGGGCAGCGAGTAGCTGGCCCCGTTGTTGAACGCCCCCATCTCACCGCTAGTCCTGCCGGGCATAGCCTGCAAGCCCCGCTGTGGCCAGCCGGCGGTGCCCTGCTGCGTCGTGCCCATCATGCTGGGCAGCCGGGGCTGTGCGGGTGGCGGGCCAGGGCCGGGCCCACGGGTCCTTTCATCTGTGGTGTGCTGCGGGGCGGGTTCACGAGCATGTTCTGTCCGGGGCCGCTGACCACTCCCGCACCCTGCCCCGAGCTGGGCTGCCTGGGCCCGGAGCCTGGCCGTGCGGCATGGCCACGCTGCTTTGGTTTGGGTGTTGGAGCATCGGCGTCATCCCGTGCCCAGGCTGTACATTCCGGCTGGCTGGCGGGCGCCGGGCTGTACAGCCCCATGTCCGAGGGGCGGCCGTGGTGGCCAGAGTCCCGGGGCTCTGCGCGGGCCCCATGGCCATCACGCCTGTGTTCTGTGCCATCAGCCTCGCCGGGCGTCATGGTTGGCAGCGCCGCCTGGTTCGGGCAGCCGCCATGTCCTGCGGGGAGCCTGCAGGGACACAAGGACACACGGGCTCAGCCTCCCGCCTGGAAACCGGCGGTCTCTGCCAGCAAACTAGGTCACCTGCCTGCTGCCACCTCCTGGGTGCGAGAATGTCCAGCAGTGGGTCATGGACAACGGAAATGAGTCACCAACAGAAGGGCAGGGACAAACAGACGCCTGGGGGCGAAGCCCAGAGACATAGGGTTTTCGGAGACAGACACACAGACAGACACACACACTGGCTAAACCATTAGGAAAAGGGCCTGGGGTGATAGTCCAGCGGGAGGGCGTTTGCCTTGCCGGGCCCACCCAGGTTCGATCCCCGGCATCCTATATGGTCCCCTGAGCACTGCCAGGAGTGATCCCTGAGTGCAGAGCCAGGAGGAACCTCTGAGCCTCACTCAAAAAAGCAAAACAAAGAAACAAAAGGAAAAGCAAGCAGAGAACGTGAGCGTGGCCGTGGCCCCAAGCTCGACCACAGAACTGAGCGGGGGAGGGCGTGGGGCCCTGGGCTGGCGGGGTGCTGCTCCAGCCTGAGATGGGAGACGAAGAAGAAAAAACGCTACCATAGAGGCAGGCTGGAGAGGGAATTTGGGGGCCACTGGGAGGGTGCTGGAGCACTGTGTGGCTGAGACCCACTCACCAAAAGCTTTGTAATTGTATATCACAGTGGTGTAATAAAATTAAAAATATAGGCCCAGGAGCTGCCGGGGCCATCGGCCATAACATGAAGCGGCTGGGGAGGCTGGAACTCGGCTCGCCCTGGGCCCAGCTGAAGAGGGGACCCCCCAGGAGGGCAGACGGGTTTTGGGAGTGGGCCGTCACCTCTGCGGGGTCCCGGAAGCAGCCGGATGAGACTTGCCCATCACACTAGCCACCATTTTCACTGTCCGGACGCTGGGAAACTGCCTCATGACCAGATCAACAGAGCAAAACCAGTTCGAGCCCAGTACAGCGCGGCCGCAAGCGGCGCGTGGTCCATTAAAATAGTGGAAACAGTAATGTCTTTTAATGCACTGAATTCCACGAAGAGCAGGAAAGTTTGGCGGGGGGGAGAGATAAAGAGGAGAGAAATGACAAACAGAACCCGCCAAATAGTTGAGGTGTGGGAGGGGGGAGGGAGGTGGGGACATTGGTGATGAGAGATGGGTTTGGGTGGAGGGATGGGTGTTGGAACACTGTAGAACCAAAACTCTACATGAGCATCTTTCAATTGTATGTCTAAGATGGTGTAATAATATTTGGGGGAAAAATAATAAAATAAAATCGGAAAAAAAAAGAAAAGAAAAATAGATGTTAAAATTATTAAAATTGTGCCTTAGATGTGTGAGACCCTGGTACTGAATAAATAAATATGCCAAAAAAATATATGAACACTGATGGTTCATAGTTACAAGAGTTTGGGGTTTTGCCTGTTAACCATAATATATATCATACATCAGTGACACGAAAACCAGAATGCTCCAGCCTGCTGCAGGCTCTCGGTGGCTCTGGAGCCGGTCCTGCCTGGTGGCCTTTCAGGGCAGCTGCCCAGGGCTGTGGGAGCCTGAGGGCGCAGCAGGACACAGCAGAGTTGCTGCCCTGAAGCCCATTTCAGCAAGTGCAGGGAGGTCCAAGGCAGCTCCCGGAGGGACACGCTTCCACACAGCAGTGCGGGCACAGCCGGAGGCCATCTGCCTTGCACGCGGCTGACCCGGGTTCGATCTGGGCATCCCATATGGTCCCCCTGAGCTCTGCCAGGAGCAATTCCTGAGTGAAGAGTCAGGAGTAAACCCTGAGCATCGCCAGGTATGACCCAAAAAAGAAAAAGAAATCAAAATAGCGAACAGTGTCCCCGAATTAGGTGGTTGGGGCCTGAGAGGCAGGCAGGGCTCTTGCCTTGCACATAGTCGACTCTGGCTTGATCCCCAGTGCCCCAAAGGGTCCCCCGACCCCGCCAGGAGTGATTCCTGAACACAGGGTCAGAATAAGGCCTGAGCACCACTGGGCGTGGCCCCCCAATAAAAACACATACGGCCCATGAAATGATAGTATGTACCGCAACTCCTTAATGTTGGCGTTCTATGACCGTCCTGGCTGAATCTGTATCAACGCCACAGCCTCAGTGATAAAACATTGAGCTGTTTATCAAAAAATTTTTTTTTTCTCTTTTTTGGGTCACACCCGGCAATGCTCAGGGGTTACTCCTGGCAGTGCTCGGGACCACATGGGATGCCGGGATCGAACCTGGGCTGGCATGGGCCGGCCGTGCAAGGCAAACGCCCTACCGCTGGGATATTGCTCCGGCCCTTGTTTATCAAAAAGTTTCAGAGGCCGGCTCGAGGCGCTAGACTAGGTAAAAGGCTTCGAGAGCCGGGACCGCTTTGAGGAGCCGACGCGCGTCTCAGGGATGAGGAATCGCTTCCCTCCCCAGAGGCCGAGACCACCCAGCACAAAGGGACTTTTCCTCCCTCTGATGCCTGCCCTCTGGGCCAGCACCCTATTCTCACTCTCAGGCAGTTCCATGCCTACAATGATGTAAAATCTACAAGGGAAAAAAACGTCAAATGCGGCAAGGGGAAATAGGTCAAGCGTGGTTCTCACGCTGGAACGTGCCGGGCACATCCCCAAGCTCTGCCCTGCAGCACCCAGGGGTCTGGGCCCCGGGCCTCGACTCACATTATGCTGGGTCTGGCTGTTATTAAAAAACAACCTACGAAACAACTCAAAAAGAACTGACTTATCTGGTCACTCTGTTTATGTTAAGATTCTGTTAGTCATAGGTTGTTTTCGCCTTTTGTTTTGGGGGGTGGTGTTGGGCCATGCCTGGGGGTGCTCAGGGGACCAAAGCGGGGTGGCGCCCATGGAAGGTCACCCCGCCACGCCGGCAGAGCCTGAAGCATTAGATACTCCCCGAGAACCCAGGCCCTGGAGAAGGCAGGACGGGAGGTGAGCTTGGGAAGGGCCCGGGCGCCCCACGTCTCGCTGAGGCGCAAGCAGCTGCCGTCAGCCCAGACTCGGCTGCTCGTCCCTGTGGGCAGGATGCTGCCAGCGTCCTCCACTCCGGGGGCTCCGGCAGTGGCCCCGTGACCCCCGAGGATGGCGCCAGACAGAGCAGCTGGCCAGTACCACTGTCAGTTGGGGTGTCCGCTTGCCCACTGGCAGGACCCCAAGTACGACACGACTCCCGCGTGCTGAGGGGGAAACACGGCCCCCAGTCCCGCTCCCCCAGCCCGCCGGGACCACCCGGGCACCCCCAGATGGCTTCGTCCAGGCTCTGGACTGCTCTGAGCCTGGCCGGGGGCCGTGGCAGAGGGTGTGACCAGGGCAGTGGGTGCTGGCCTCACCTTGGAACTGGCTGACCTGCGGCCCGGGTACGGACTCCGCTGCTGCTGGACGTGCTGCCTGGTCAGCTGCTGCTGCGGCTGCTGCAATGAGACGACAGGGCTGGGCTGACCCTCTGTGACTGCGAGCCCCATGCTGACCTCTGTTAAGCGAGCCCCACGCTGACCCTCTGTGACCGAGAGCCGGCGCTGACCCTCTGTAACCGCTGAGCCCAATGCTGACCCTCTGTGATCGAGAGCCTGATGCTGACCTCTGTTAAGCGAGCCTCACGCTGACCCTCTGTGACCGCTGAGCCCCACACTGACCCTCTGTGATCGAGAGCCTGATGCTGACCCTCTGTTAAGCGAGCCCTAAGCTGACCCTCTGTTAAGCGAGCCCCCACGCTGACCCTCTGTGACCGCGAGCCCCACGCTGACCCTCTGTGACCGCGAGCCCCACGCTGACCCTCTGTGACCGCGAGCCCCACGCTGACCCTCTGTGACCGCGAGCCCAATGCTGACCCTCTGTGACCGTGAGCCCGACGCTGACCCTCTGTAACCACGAGCCCCATGCTGACCTCTGTTAAGCGAGCCCCACGCTGACCCTCTGTGACCGTGAGCCCGACGCTGACCCTCTGTGACCGCGAGCCCCACGCTGACCCTCTGTGGCCGCGAGCCCCACGCTGACCCTCTGTGACCGCGAGCCCCCACGCTGACCCTCTGTGACCACGAGCCCCACACTGACCCTCTGTAACCGCGAGCCCCATGCTGACCTCTGTTAAGCGAGCCCCACGCTGACCCTCTGTGACCGTGAGCCCGACGCTGACCCTCTGTGACCGCGAGCCCCACGCTGACCCTCTGTGGCGCGAGCCCCACGCTGACCCTCTGTGACCGCGAGCCCCACACTGACCCTCTGTAACCGCGAGCCCCATGCTGACCTCTGTTAAGCGAGCCCCACGCTGACCCTCTGTGACCGTGAGCCCGACGCTGACCCTCTGTGACCGCGAGCCCCACGCTGACCCTCTGTGGCCGCGAGCCCCACGCTGACCCTCTGTGACCACGAGCCCCACACTGACCCTCTGTAACCGCGAGCCCCATGCTGACCTCTGTTAGCGAGCCCCCACGCTGACCCTCTGTGACCGTGAGCCCGACGCTGACCCTCTGTGACCGCGAGCCCCACGCTGACCCTCTGTGGCGCGAGCCCCACGCTGACCCTCTGTGACCGCGAGCCCCACGCTGACCCTCTGTGGCCGCGAGCCCCACGCTGACCCTCTGTGACCGCGAGCCCCACGCTGACCCTCTGTGACCGCGAGCCCCACACTGACCCTCTGTAACCGCAAGCCCCATGCTGACCTCTGTTAAAGCGAGCCCCACGCTGACCCTCTGTGACCGTGAGCCCGGCGCTGACCCTCTGTGACCGCGAGCCCCACGCTGACCCTCTGTGACCCGCGAGCCCCACACTGACCCTCTGTGACCGCGAGCCCGTGCCTCAGCACTGTGGCCTTGCTCCACACTGCCCCAGTCCAGACTCACAGCTCGCCTCGCGGTGACACTTGTCGCCCCAAATAGCTCCAGCTGGGCCCTGCCTGCTGCCTCGTCTATGGGGTGAGGGCCCGTGGGGACCTGTCGCGACGGCCGAGAGCACGCTGAGCTCCCACCTTGGGGTTCCAGAACCCCCTCCCATCAGAGGACCCCTCCGTCAGAGGACCCTCCCGTCAGAGGACCCCCTCCCGTCAGAGGACCCCCTCCCGTCAGAGGACCCCTCCCGTCAGAGGACCCCCTCCCGTCAGAGGACCCCCTCCCGTCAGAGGACCCCTCCCGTCAGAGGACCCCTCCCGTCAGAGGACCCCCTCCCGTCAGAGGACCCCTCCCGTCAGAGGACCCCTCCCGTCAGAGGACCCCTCCTGTCAGAGGGACCCCTCCCGTCAGAGGACCCCTCCCGTCAGAGGACCCCTCCCGTCAGAGGACCCCTCCCGTCAGAGGACCCCTTCCCGTCAGAGGACCCCTCCCGTCAGAGGGACCCTCCAGTCAGAGGACCCCTCCCGTCAGAGGACCCCCTCCCATCAGAGGACCCCCTCCCGTCAGAGGACCCCTCCCATCAGAGGACCAAGCATCAGGGGCACATGTTTGTCATGGCAGCCCCAGCCCACCCTGTGTGAGACCCTCCTCCTCGCCAGAGCCCCCACTCCTAACAACATGGTACAAGACAGTTCACAGCCAGAGGACCCTCGGATATGAGGTCACATGGTCTTTCTGGCTGAGTTTTCTTGCAAACTGTCTTATCTTGGTGTGCTGGACGTGGGGCGGGGTGCACTGCTCTGTCCTGCACCCCCTCTTGTTCTGTGAGTCATCCCTGAGGATGAGGTGTGCCCAGGTGGAAGAGAAAGCCCCACCCACCTCAGGGAGCACCACCCATGTCTAAGGAGCGTCACCCATGTCTAGGAGCATGATCCACTAGGGAGCACTACCCAACTCAGGGAGCACCAGCCATGTCTAAGAGCATGACCCTCCCACAGGGAGCACCACCCACCTCCCTCAGGGAGCACTTTCCCCTGCTCAGGGAAGAGGCTCTGTCCCTATGAGTTTCTCCGGCCGTCTGTTGGGTTTCCCTGCTGCGCTAGTCCACAGGCTGGCTGGCTGCTGTGACAGCTCTTCCGTTATCCACCAGGACACAGGTTCGGGGAATAGTCCCCGCCCTTCCCAACTCAGGCACTAGGCTAGGTCTGTGGATTAGCCGGAGGAGTACCTGGGAGACGGCTTGGACACAGCCTGCCCAGTGGTAGGTACCAGGCGAGGGCTCTGAACGCACCCCCCTGCGGCACTGCCGCTCTGGCCTGGGGGCACCTAGTACCTCCCTCAGGCTCCTCAGCCCCGGCACGGGACTGCCTCCTCGGCCTCTCCATCTCCAAACATCCCCGGCTCTAGATCCAGGCCCCGTCTGCGTCTGATCATCTCTCCCCTTCTCTGCTCGCTCCTCCTGCCTTGTGGGCGAGGGACCCCGGCTGTCACTCAGGGGACACGCGCCCTTGGGCGAGGGACCCCGGCGGTCACTCACGGGACATGCACCCTTGGGTGAGGGGACCCCAGGCTGTCACTCACGGGACACGCCCTTGGGCAAAGGGACCCCGGGCGGTCACTCATGGGACACGCACCCTTGGGTGAGGGGACCCTGGCTGTCACTCACGGGACACGTGCCCTTGGGCGAGGGGACCCCGGCTGTCACTCACGGGACACGCGCCCTTGGGCAAGGGGACCCCGGGCTGTCACTCACGGGAC
This sequence comes from Cryptotis parvus, assembly GCA_021461705.1. Lineage (NCBI taxonomy): Eukaryota > Metazoa > Chordata > Mammalia > Eulipotyphla > Soricidae > Cryptotis > Cryptotis parvus. Next base: position 21,884 of record JAJIBD010012779.1, on the reverse strand, counting down.
ACGCCCTTGGGCGAGGAGACCCGGGCTGTCACTCACGGGACACGCGCCCTTGGGCGAGGGGACCCCGGGTGGTCACTCACGGGACCGCGCCCTTGGGCGAGGGGGACCCTGGGCTGTCACTCACGGGACACGCGCCCTTGGGCGAGGAGACCCCGGGCTGTCACTCACGGGACATGAGCCCTTGGGCGAGGGACCCCGGGTGGTCACTCACGGGACACGCGCCCTTGGGCGAGGGACCCCGGGCGGTCACTCATGGGACCGCGCGCCCTTGGGCGAGGAGACCCCGGGCTGTCACTCACGGGACACGCGCCCTTGGGCGAGGGGCCCCGGGCTGTCACTCACGGGACCGCGCGCCCTTGGGCGAGGAGACCCCGGGCTGTCACTCACGGGACACGCGCCCTTGGGCGAGGGGCCCCCGGCTGTCACTCACGGGACACGCGCCCTTGGGCGAGGGGCCCCGGCTGTCACTCACGGGACACGCGCCCTTGGGCGAGGAGACCCCGGGCTGTCACTCACGGGACACGCGCCATTAGGCGAGGGCCCCGGGCTGTCACTCACGGGACACGCGCCTTGGGCGAGGAGACCCCGGGCTGTCACTCACGGGACACGCGCCCTTGGGCGAGGGGACCCCGGCGGTCACTCACGGGACACGCGCCCTTGGGCGAGGGCCCCGGGCTGTCACTCACGGGACACGCGCCCTTGGGCGAGGAGACCCCGAGCTGTCACTCACGGGACACGCGCCCTTGGGCGAGGGCCCCGGGCGGTCACTCACGGGACCACGCACCCTTCGGCGAGGGACCCCCGGGCTGTCACTCACGGGACACGCACCCTTGGGCGAGGGACCCCGGGTGGTCACTCAAGGGACACGCGCCCTTGAGGCGAGGCCCCGGGCGGTCACTCACAGGACACGCACCCTTCCGGCGAGGGGACCCGGGCTGTCACTCACGGGACCGCACCCTTGGGCGAGGGACCCCGGGTGGTCACTCAAGGGACACGCGCCCTTGGGCGAGGAGACCCCGGGCTGTCACTCACGGGACACGCGCCCTTGGGCGAGGGACCCTGGGCTGTCACTCACGGGACACGCGCCCTTGGGCGAGGACCCCGGCGGTCACTCATGGGACACGTGCCCTTGGGCGAGGGGTCCCGGGTGGTCACTCACGGGACACGCGCCCTTGGGCGAGGGGTCCCCAGGCGGTCACTCACGGGACACGCGCCCTTGGGCGGGGACCCCGGCGGTCACTCATGTGACGCGTGCCCTTGGGCGAGGGACCCTGGGTGGTCACTCACGGGACACGCGCCCTTGGGCGAGGGTCCCCAGGCGGTCACTCATGGGACACGTGCCCTTGGGCGAGGTGTCCCCCAGGCGGTCACTCACGGGACACGTGCCCTTGGGCGAGGAGACCCCGGGCTGTCACTCCACGGGACCACGCGCCCTTGGGCGAGAGACCCCGGCGGTCACTCATGGGACCGCGCGTCCTTGGGCGAGGACCCCGGGTGGTCACTCACGGGACACGCACCCTTGGGCGAGGGGACCCTGGGCTGTCACTCACGGGACACGCACCCTTGGGCGAGGGGACTCCAGCGGTCACTCATGGGACACGGGCCCTTGGGCGAGGGACCCGGGTGGTCACTCATGGGACACGCGCCCTTGGGCGAGGAGACCCGGGCTGTCACTCACGGGACACGCGTCCTTGGGCGGGGGACCCCGGCGGTCACTCATGGGACACGTGCCCTTGGGCGAGGGGACCCGGGTGGTCACTCTCACGGGACACGCGCCCTTGGGCGAGGGTCCCCAGGCGGTCACTCACGGGACACGTGCCCTTGGGCGAGGTGTCCCTAGGCGGTCACTCACGGGACACGTGCCCTTGGGCGAGGAGACTCGGGCTGTCACTCACGGGACACGCGTCCTTGGCGAGGGACCCCGGCGGTCACTCATGGGACACGTGCCCTTGGGCGAGGGACCCCGGTGGTCACTCACGGGACACGCGCCCTTGGGCGGGGGTCCCCAGGCGGTCACTCACGGGACACGTGCCCTTGGGCGAGGTGTCCCCTAGGCGGTCACTCACGGGACACGTGCCCTTGGGCGAGGAGACCCCGGGGCTGTCACTCACGGGACACGCACCCTTGGGCGAGGAGACCCCGGGCTGTCACTCACGGGACACGTGCCCTTGGGCGAGGAGCCCCGGTCACTCATGGGACACGCGGCGTCCTTGGGCGAGGAGACCCTGGGCGGTCACTCATGGGACATGCACCCTTCGGCGAGGGACCCCGGGCTGTCACTCACGGGACACGCGCCCTGGGCAAGGAGACCCCGGGCTGTCACTCACGGGACACGCGCCCTTGGGCGAGGGGCCCCGGCTGTCACTCATGGGACATGCACCCTTCGGCGAGGGGACCCCGGGCGGTCACTCACGGGACACGCGCCCTTGGGCAATGGGACCCCTGGCGGTCACTCATGGGACACGCGTCCTTGGGCGAGGACCCCGGGCGGTCACTCATGTGACACGCACCCTTGGGCGAGGGACCCCGGGCTGTCACTCATGGGACACGCGCCCTTTGGCGAGGGACCCCGGCGGTCACTCACGGGACAGCGCCCTTGGCCTTCTGGCGTCATGGCTGCCTGCGGAACCATGCCGGAAGCTCAGGAGGCTTCTTGAATGAGGGAGGGTGGACGGGCGGTCATCGTCCTGCCCTCCGGGCACTAGGGGTGACCGTCTGGCAGGTCCCCATCCCAGCCCCCTAGTCTTATGGGGTGGAGGCTTGGCTTCCCTTGGTCACTTCCTGTTAGAACATTCTAGAAGTGTAACCCTGGAGCTGACCCTCCTTAGCCCTGGGGCCTCTGCCAACCGCACATGGACTCAGTCAAGGCCACGTCCAGACCAGGCGCCGCCCAGGGGCCCGCTGCTGGGCCTGAGCAGGGTCTCTGGGCAAACGGAAGTGTGGGCTCCTCCCGGGAAGGCGGACTTCACCCCGAGGGGGCGCTGCAGCCCGCTGGGGGCCCGATCCCCTGGGGTGGCCGGTCTGGGACCCTCTCAGGTCGCCCCGACCAGAAACACAGTTCTCCAAATCATCCTCCATTTCCCTCACGCTGAGCCTGGGGAGTGGCCGAGGGCAAGCGGCTGCCCCCCCTCTCCCGCAGCCCTGGGGCCCTCGCGGGGCTTGCGGGGGTCCCACTCACCTGCTCGGCCAGGAGCTGCCGCTGCTCCCGCAGGAACTGCTGCGCCCGCTGCTCCACCAGCATCTGCTTCACCAGCGCCGCCTGTGGCTGCCCGCCCAGGAAGCTGCTGCCCGCGGACGCCCCAGAGCCGGGGGCATGGACGACTGCAGGGGGCCGGCGGTCCGGGGGGAGCCCGATGGCGTGCTGCTCCTGGTGGGGGAGACCGGAAGGACGTGAGCCGGCAGGGTCGTCCCCGCCCCCGACCCGGCCTTCCTGCCGCGCACCCCCGTGGATTCTGGGGGCTGTCCAAGGGCAAGGCTGCAGCTCACGTTCTGGCCCCTCCAAGCAAACAGAACCTCACGCTGGGCCAGTCTGGAAGGGGACAGCCTGACCTCACCTGTCCTGGCTGCCTGCTATTTCTCGGCTAGAGAAACGGAGAGAACATTCCCGTATATCAACGGATCTGCAGTTTGATAAGGGCAGCAGAAGCTCTGTGTGTGTGTGTATGCACGTGCGTTTGTGAGATGGGTGTGTGTGTATGCATGCACGTGCGTTTGTGAGATGGGTATGTGTATGCATGCACGTGCGTTTGTGAGATGGGTGTGTGTGTATGCACGTGCGTTTGTGAGATGGGTGTGTGTGTGTATGCACGTGCGTTTGTGAGATGGGTGTGTGTGTATGCATGCATGTGCGTTTGTGAGATGGGTGTGTGTGTATGCATGCACGTGCGTTTGTGTGATAGGTGTGTGTGTATGCATGCGCGTGCGTTTGTGAGATGGGTGTGTGTGTATGCACGTGCGTTTGTGAGATGGGTGTGTGTGTATGCATGCATGTGTGTTTGTGAGATGGGTGTGTGTATGCATGCACATGCATTTCTGAGATAGGTGTGTGTGTGTATGCATGCAAGTGCGTTGTGAGATGGGTGTGTGTATGCATGCACGTGCGTTTGTGAGATGGGTGTGTGTATGCATGCACGTGCATTTGTGAGATGGGTGTGTGTGTATGCATGCACGCGTTTGTGAGATGGGTGTGTGTGTATGCATGCATGTGCGTTTGTGAGATGGGTGTGTGTGTATGCATGCACGTGCGTTTGTGAGATGGGTGTGTGTGTATGCATGCACGTGCGTTTGTGAGATGGGTGTGTGTGTATGCATGCACGTGCGTTTGTGAGATGGGGGTGTGTGCGTGTGTGTTTGTGAGATGGGGAGAGACAGAGATCCCGGGGAGGCGCTGTGGCAAGTTACTGCACTAACAGAGACGCCAAGTTTCCTGGGGGGCCTGGTCTCACGCATGTGTGGCCCAGACGTGTGAGCACGCAGATGAACGTGGGTTCCAGAATGACGGTGAGAGTAGCCGTGGGAAGTGCCTGGGGTGTGCGTCATACTCAGTCCCCGCCCCAGCTCCTGAGCACCCACTCACCAACCGCCCTCAGCCCTTCCCTGACGGGGTCAGCCACCAGGGGCGGCACCCTGCACAGAGGAGCCGCCGTGGGCTTTGGAGGAGCCTCGGGCAGGGCCAGTGGAAAGACCTTCACTGAGGTCCATGATGAGCCAGAGTCAGACACTAAGGGGGCACGTTCCCATTGCTGGGGAACAAGCTTAGGAGGAGGGTGTGGGCACGCCTGGCAGTGCTCGGGGCTCGCTTCCGGCTCTGCTTGGGGCTCTGGGCTCAGGGCTTGCTCCTGGCTCTGTGCTCAGGGCTGGCTCCCGGCTCTGTGCTCGGGGCTCGCTCCTGGCAGGGCTCAAGTGGGATGCCTGGGGTCAAATCTGGGTGGACCACAGGCCAGCCAGTGCCTCACCAGTTGCACGGAGCTCTACTACGGGGTGCGACCATGCCTGCTCCCTGCGTTTCCAGGTGCAAACACACGAGGGCGCCCAAGGAGAGCCGCCCCTGACCCTGTACAGCCCCAGGAGAGCTTAGGTGGGCCACAGGCAAGGCCAGCGGCTTGGCCCCGGCCACCATCTCTGCAGCCCAGGCCTGGCCGCTGCCCGCCGCCATCCCAGGTCCAGCTGCCCTTCTCCGTGCTCAGGTGGGGCCGGGGGCTCCCGCGCACCCTGGAGTCGCCTCACTGATGTCACCCGAGGGCTCAGGGATTTAACACCTATGAGCTGCAGCCGGGGAGGCCCTTAACCAATCAGTGAGCGTGTGTGTGGTGTGTGGTGTGTGTGAGTGGTGTGCGTGTGTGTGGTGTGGTTGGGGTGTGTGTGTGAATGTGTGGTGAGTGTGTGTGTGTGTGTATGTGTGTAAATGCCTGGTCCCCCTCTCCCCAGGGATCCAACATGGGGCCAACCCCGTACTCAGCCATGACCCCAGCGGCTGGAGGAGGGACAGGGCCACGTAGGGGACAGGGGTTCCCTGTGGACGCCCTCTGAGCCTGACTTTCAAGGTACAAGGAAGCATTTCAGAGCAGGGTGGGGGGGCAGCGGGGTCTTAGTTCCCGGATAATCTTACTGATGTAGGAATACGGACCTGGTGGGGGTGTGCCTGGCACGGCCCATTCCCAAGCACCCCCATGCCGGGAACCTGGGGGGCATTCTAACAGGAGGGGGGCAGACGCCCACCAAAGGCTGGGGTGGGGCGTGGGCCGCGCTATGGAGGGCCGGTGCATTGGGGGCGTCTTTGCGCCTCCAGACTGGAGCCTAAAGGCCGCTCCCTGGAAAGGGCACGCACGGGGGAGGGGGCTGCAATTAAGCCGGAGCTGAGCTGGGGCCAGCAGCCGGGCAGGGCGGGGGCGGGCGCAGTATTTTTTAGTTTAATTACTGCCTTGCTCTCCACCCCACCCCTCGCCAGCGACCTCCCTCCTCTCCTGCCCTGAATCTTAATCGCGTCCCTTCCCGCGCGGCCCCGCGCTGCGCTCCCGGAAATTAAAGTGGGGCGGGGGGCGGGCGGAGGGGCCCTAGGTCACCTCTCCTCTGCCCCCGGGAAGAGAGTTGGGTCATTTTGTCGGGGCTGGAGAAGGCGCAGACGACACCCCCGCCAAGACACAGGCGGCTGCGGACTCCCCTGGCAGCGCGCAGGGGCCGTGCGGGCGGGCCGGGGGCTGCAGGGACCCCCGCGCGGGCTCAGGAGCGTGGCGAGGCCGCCGGCCGCAGTTCGCGCGCGCGCCGGCAGGTGGCGGTGTCGGCCCGCCGCGCGCTGCCCGGTCCCCGCGTCCCCCCCCCCGTCCCCCGCGTCCCCGCGTCCCCGGCCCCCCGCAGCCGCGTCCCCGCGCCCCCGCGTCCCCGCGCCCCCGCGTCCCCCGCAGCCGCGTCCCCGCGTCCCCCGTCCCCGCGTCCCCCGCAGCCGCGCCGACGGCTTCATCAGGCGCTGCACAGCCGAGCCGGGCACTCAAGTGTTACCGGCGACAGCAGGTAGCCTGGCAACTGAGCGCATAATCCCGAGCAGATGGCCGCGCCGCGCGATGGACAGCGCGCACGACAGCCCGCGAGCGGCCCGCAGCTCCCGGGGAACGAGGCCCTCTTTGCACAAAATGAGTTTGCTCGCCGGCCCGGCGGCTCTGGGGACCACCCCTGCCGCCAGCAGCTCCCGCTGACACCGAACTGGTTTCTTATTACCCGCTTTTCTGGCAGCCCTGGGGAGGAGGCACAGAGACCCAGGAAGGAAACACAAGAGCCGGAGCACCGCTTTCCGGAGGGTGGGGGCCTGGCTGAAACCGGACCCCAGACCCCCAGGGAGGCCCCTTCCTCGGGCACCCACTGCACAAAGGCAGCGCTTTGGGTGGGGTGGGGGGCTGGGTTGCCAGGCCGCAGCCTGGGCCACTAACAGCCTAAGGGAATTTAGGGGTTCCCGACAGTCTCCTGGACATTGCTGAGGTGTGAGAGCTCGGCCACTAGCAGCCTAAGGGAATTTAGGGTTTCCCGACAGTCTCCTGGACATTGTTGAGGTGTGAGAGCTCGGCCACTAACAGCCTAAGGGAATTTAGGGTTTCCCGACAGTCTCCTGGACATTGCTGAGGTGTGAGAGCTCGGCCACTAACAGCCTAAGGGAATTTAGGGTTCCCGACAGTCTCCTGGACATTGTTGAGGTGTGAGAGCTCGGCCACTAACAGCCTAAGGGAATTTAGGGTTTCCCGACAGTCTCCTGGACATTGCTGAGGTGTGAGAGCTCGGCCACTAACAGCCTAAGGGAATTTAGGGGTTCCCGACAGTCTCCTGGACATTGCTGAGGTGTGAGAGCTCGGCCACTAGCAGCCTAAGGGAATTTAGGGTTTCCCGACAGTCTCCTGGACATTGTTGAGGTGTGAGAGCTCGGCCACTAACAGCCTAAGGGAATTTAGGGGTTCCCGACAGTCTCCTGGACATTGCTGAGGTGTGAGAGCTCGGCCACTAACAGCCTAAGGGAATTTAGGGTTTCCCGACAGTCTCCTGGACATTGCTGAGGTGTGAGAGCTCGGCCACTAACAGCCTAAGGGAATTTAGGGGTTCCCGACAGTCTCCTGGACATTGCTGAGGTGTGAGAGCTCGGCCACTAACAGCCTAAGGGAATTTAGGGTTTCCCGACAGTCTCCTGGACATTGCTGAGGTGTGAGAGCTCGGCCACTAACAGCCTAAGGGAATTTAGGGTTCCCGACAGTCTCCTGGACATTGTTGAGGTGTGAGAGCTCGGCCACTAACAGCCTAAGGGAATTTAGGGGTTCCCGACAGTCTCCTGGACATTGTTGAGGTGTGAGAGCTCGGCCACTAACAGCCTAAGGGAATTTAGGGGTTCCCGACAGTCTCCTGGACATTGTTGAGGTGTGAGAGCTCGGCCACTAACAGCCTAAGGGAATTTAGGGGTTCCCGACAGTCTCCTGGACATTGCTGAGGTGTGAGAGCTCGGCCACTAACAGCCTAAGGGAATTTAGGGGTTCCCGACAGTCTCCCTGGACATTGTTGAGGTGTGAGAGCTCGGCTTACTTGCACAAGTCACCCGCCGGGGTGTGTGTGTGTGTGTGTGGGGGGGTTGCTGTGCCCTCCTCGTGCCCCGAAGTCCATTCCCAGTGGTGGTGGAACAAGAAACCCGAGGGCGCAGTAGGCGCTGCGGGCGAGGGTGCCCGTGGGGACCGCACACTTCCCGGGACGGGCAGCAGGAATCTGCTACTGCCCCAGAGCACAGGGCTTAGGGCAAGCAGATCTGGGCTCCAGGACCATCCCAATGTGCACGTGAAGTCAGCCTTCGCCGGGGTCCTGACGGCCCACCCTACTCTTGGCAGGGCCCGCCCCTCTCATGCGCTTTACTGGGCGGGAGTCTCTTCCCCTGGGGCGGAGTCTCTTCCCCTGGGGGCGGAGTCTCTTCCCCCTGGGGCGGAGTCTCTCTTCCCCTGGGGCGGAGTCTCTTCCCCTGGGGGCGGAGTCTCTTCCCTGGGGCGGAGTCTCTCCCCCCTGGGGGCAGAGTCTCTTCCCTCGGGGCGGAGTCTCTTCCCCTAGAGGGTGGAGTCTTCCCCTGGGGCGGAGTCTCTTTCCCTCAGGGGCGGAGTCTCTTTCCCATGGGGGTGGAGTCTCTTCCCCTCGGGGTGGAGTCTCTCCCAAGGGACAGTGTCTCTTCCCTGGGGCGGAGTCTCTTTCCCACGGGGCGGAGTCTCTTCCCCATGGGGGTGGGAGTCTCTTCCCCTCGGGGTGGAGTCTCTTTCCCAAGGGACAGTCTCTTCCCCTGGGGCGGAGTCTTTCCCCAAGGGGCGGAGTCTCTTCCCCTGGGGTGGAGTCCCCCCTTCGCGGGTGGAGTCTTTCCCACGGGGGTGGAGTCTCTTTCCCATGGGAGCGGAGTCTCTTCCCCTGGGGGCGGAGTCTCTTCCCTCACGGGTGGAGTCTTTCCCCACGGGGGTGGAGTCTCTTTCCCATGGGAGCGGAGTCTCTTCCCCTGGGGCGGAGTCTCTTCCCCTTCGCGGGTGGAGTCTTTCCCACGGGGCGGAGTCTCTTCCCCAGGGGCGGAGTGTCTTTCCCTCGGGGTGGAGTCTTTCTCCCTGTGGGTAAGGGGCGGAGTTTCAGCCTCTGCCCAGGAGCCTCTGTGCCCTTGGCGGGATTCCGCATGGAACTGGCACTTGGCAGAAGCAAGTCAGGAGAGCCAGGGGGCTTAGGTCGCCACTGCCTGGGGAACAAGCCTCACCTTCAGAGGGCCCAAGAATTCTGGAGGCTTCCCTGGATGCACCTGGGGCCTGCTGAGCAGAGGGGGGGCTGGCGCCTCGCATCCCCTAACTCTGGGCCCCACCCCCTCTTTGCTCCAGAGGGTGGGAGGCAGAGGCAGGCGTCTTGTTGGAAAAAGACTTTACATGCCAGCTCAACAGTGGGGAGACAGTGGCCACTCATGGGCACCTGCTGGCCTAGTGGACACATGAAACACATCCTTCCCCAGAGCAACCGGGCATGCTCCGGGCAGACACACGTGGAGTCCCGAAACAGTCCCATAATGTCACGGCAGAAATCCAGCTCACTAGGCTCTCGGGCCGGGGCTTTGAGAATGGAAACCAAGCATACCAGGAATGGAGGGAACATCTGGACACTTGGGAATTAAAACTTAGGTGTTCCTTTCATTTCCAGAGCTCCGGAGTCAGCAAACACATTTGGACATACAACAAATATACAACCCCCACCGCTGCCCGTGGCTCTATGAGGTGCCTCCAGGTGCGACGGCTCTGCTGATAGACGAGCCTCACCTGCTTTCTGAACCATGAACAGCTCACCTGGGCCCCGCCTTTAGGATTCTGTCTAGCGCCTGCCGTAGCACACACCCAGCTAAAGGGCACAGTGCACCCGAGAGGGCCCCGGAGTAAAGGGAGGGAAGGGGAGGCCAGGAGGAACGGGCAGGAAACAAGGGAGAAACACCATAGGTGAACCCCCAAAAGAAAACAGCGTAAGAGCCTCGGGAGAAGGGCTGCGCCCAGCTCCCCCACACGCAGAGGCAAGCCTGCACTTCTCTCTCCGGCCATGCGCAATCCCGGGCTTTCCATGGGCCTGGCTGGCGTCATTTCCCAGCCAGGTCCCGCCCAGATGTGCAACTGTTAGAGGCTGCTGGAAACATTGCTGCCAGGGCCGCAGATTTTTGGAGGGCTCCCAGCCTCCACACAGGATAAATATTTGCTGAACCGCACTCAGTGGCTCTGGTGAATTCTCAGCAGAACCAATATCATAGACTGGGAGCAAAGGAGAAGGCGGAGAACGTCTCCAGCTGCTGGGGAGAGAAGTGGGGGCTGCCAACAGCCACAGGAACCAGCACCCCCTTCTAGCACTTTCTTGGGGGCAGAAAAGACACTTTCCCCTTTGGGGCTTTGAATGCCACCAGCTCGGCGCTGTCCAGCGGAAGCAGCTTGGGGAGTGGCCGCCTGGCTCCTGCCCTGGGTGTAAATTAGAGAGCCCTCTGCATCCCAACACCCAAGCAACTGGGACCGGCTACAAGCTCATCAGAGTGTAACAGTGGCACTTGTGGCACGAGTGATGAGCACGAGTCAAGCGGGCAAGCCCGGGCGGGTGGTCACACAGGGGAGGGGCTGGCAGCAACAGTCGGGGCGCAGTTTCTGGGACATCCCTCACAGTCGTGCCCGCTCCGGCCAGCCAGGAGTGATTCGCGGGTGCAGAGCTGACGGCCCAGCTCTGCTGCTGCGTGGCCCCGGCAATGAACAGCACGCAGCAAACAGATAAACCCGAGTCGCTAAGGGCGGCCTGGTCAGGAGTGCGCGAGGCCCCGTCAAGGGTGCTGCTTGTTTTGGCCACACCACAGCTGCCAGGGACCCCCCGCGAGCCTCTCGGTGCCGCGGGCAGGACCCGGCCGCCACGTGCCCTCTCTGGCCTGTTCTCCTGGGAATCTTCCCTAGGAAGGCAACATCTGAGACCTAAGTTGCCGTCAGGATGCGGGGGACAGTGACCAGGCAGCCGGCCTCTCTTCCCCGGAGGTCACTGAGGAGAAGGTCTGAGAAAAGATGGGGTCACCACTGCCGCCGCGTCAACAGAAGCCTCTGGACGGCTGTTCCTGGGGCGCTGTGAGTTCTTGGGGGTCCTGCCCGGCACAGCCACTGTGGGGCAATGTGGCCTGGTGCCCCTTTCTCTGCACCTCCCCGGCTTTCCCTGGGCTCCGAGTCAGTACTGCAGGCGGGGGCTCACACCTGCAGGGGGCTTCTCCAGTGGGAGCCCAAAGCAGAAAGCGGAAGCAGAAGGGATGGGAAGTGGAGACCTGGAAGAAATGAACCAACCAGCCCGGGGACCCGGAGGTGGAAGGGCCCAGCGGCAGAGGGACCAGAGGCGGGAGGAAGCTGTGGTCAGTCAAGTCCAGATGAGACTGCCGCGAGGACAAGGTCGTGGCCACGTGCAAGGCTCCAGCCCTCTCCAACCCTCACTGCCCGTCCAGGCTCATGTCCTTTGGGCTGTTTGCTGCTCCTTCCCCAGATCTCAGAAATTGATTTTTCTTAGAGACGCGGCCTTGGGTAAGACAAATATGCAAACACACGAAGCAAACAAGCAAACAAGCAGCCAGAAATCCGGGCCAGGGTGATGCTTTCCCCACCGCTTAGGGCTCAGAGGCACGAGAGTGGACAAGGAGGCCACGTGACACCGTGGGTGCCTAGACCCAAGCCCGCAGTGGTGGTCACATGTGGGGGCTGCAGCGGCTGCTGTTGGTGGGCTTAAGGTGGTCTGCAGGGGGCCCTGAAGGATTTTTTTTTCTGGAAGGGCTGTTGGCCTTTTTCTGGAGAGTCGGCCAGAACCGCAGCCCGGCCACCGTCCCATGTAAGATGTGGGGTCACTCCGGGTCTGTGGAGCCCCCTCTGCTATAAGACGTGGGGTCACTCCGGGTCTGTGGAGCCCCTCTGCTATAAGACATGGGGTCACTCCCGGGTCTGTGGAGCCCCCTCTGCTATAAGACATGGGGTCACTCCCGGGTCTGTGGAGCCCCCTCTGCTATAAGACATGGGGTCACTCCCGGTCTGTGGAGCCCCCTCTGCTATAAGACGTGGGGTCACTCCCGGGTCTGTGGAGCCCCCTCTGCTATAAGACATGGGGTCACTCCCGGGTCTGTGGAGCCCCCCTCTGCTATAAGATGTGGGGTCACTCCCGGGTCTGTGGAGCCCCCTCTGCTATAAGATGTGGGGTCACTCCCGGGTCTGTGGAGCCCCCTCTGCTATAAGACATGGGGTCACTCCGGGTCTGTGGAGCCCCTCTGCTAAGACATGGGGTCACTCCGGGTCTGTGGAGCCCCCTCTGCTAAGACATGGGGTCACTCCGGTCTGTGGAGCCCCCTCTGCTATAAGACATGGGGTCACTCCCCGGTCTGTGGAGCCCCCTCTGCTATAAGACATGGGGTCACTCCCGGTCTGTGGACCCCCTCTGCTATAAGACGTGGGGTCACTCCGGGTCTGTGGAGCCCCTCTGCTATAAGACATGGGATCACTCCCGGGTCTGTGGAGCCCCTCTGCTATAAGACATGGGATCACTCCGGTCTGTGGAGCCCCCTCTGCTATAAGACGGGGGTCACTCCCGGGTCTGTGGAGCCCCCTCTGCTATAAGACATGGGGTCACTCCCGGGTCTGTGGAGCCCCCTCTGCTATAAGACATGGGGTCACTCCGGGTCTGTGGAGCCCCTCTGCTAAGACATGGGGTCACTCCGGGTCTGTGGAGCCCCCTCTGCTATAAGACGTTGGGATCACTCCCGGGTCTGTGGAGCCCCCTCTGCTATAAGACGTGGGGTCACTCCGGGTCTGTGGAGCCCTCTGCTATAAGACATGGGGTCACTCCCGGGTCTGTGGAGCCCCCTCTGCTATAAGACATGGGGTCACTCCGGGTCTGTGGAGCGCCCCTCTGCTATAAGACATGGGGTCACTCCAGGTCTGTGGAGCCCCCTCTGCTATAAGACATGGGGTCACTCCCGGGTCTGTGGAGCCCCCTCTGCTATAAGACATGGGGTCACTCCGGGTCTGTGGAGCCCCCTCTGCTATAAGACATGGGGTCACTCCCGGTCTGTGGAGCCCCCTCTGCTATAAGACATGGGTCACTCCCCGGCTCTGTGGAGCCCCCCTCTGCCCTCACTGGCCCCGGGAATCCCACAGACCCATCTCTGCTTCAGAAGCAAGAGCAAGTCAGGCACCGCCCTTGTGATAATGGAAGTGATGTCAGCGTGGCTCTGGCAGGGACAAGGCCTGGCGCACACACAGTGGGCGCTCAGAAACGCCTCTGGTGGGAGGAAACCACCCAACCACCGGCGAGCACAGAGCTGTGCCTGCAGCTCCTGCCACTGCTATTTCTGGCCCGTGCACACCCAGACCTAAGCACGATCCCAAACACTGGGGACGCAGAGGCAGACATGAGTCACGAGTCACATCCATTCATCTCCCCATGCCTGCTCTAGGAGTGTGTGTGTGCGGCGTGCGTGTGTGTGTCAGTGTGTCCCCAGCTCAAGGTCAGAGTGGACCCCATCACTGGGCTAGGATGCCTCCCATCACAGACACACACTCCCCACACACCTGACACTCACATACATACACACGCCTCTCTATATATATGTGTGTGTGAGTTGTCGGTGGCGTTGGTGTCCTTGTCAACACGAACATGGCCGTCAACATTGATTCATTTGAATGCCTAACAAACCGGATAGGACGATTACACTTGAAGAGATGTGGCCCACTGCCAGCAATTTCTATCTTCATTGTCTACGCACCAACATCCACATACAAAAGAGATGAAATTGAAAAAATTCTACATGGAACTGGATGAGTTCTATTAAAAAGATCACACCTTCTACAAGATCATAGTCGGTGATTTTAATGCCAAGATAGGACCGAGAAGATCGGCTGAAGAACTCCACATCGGGACCCATGGCCTAGAATGGAACGAACAGGGTGAGAGACTATCTGAGTTCATCATATCCACCAAGACCATTCATGGGAACTCACAGTTCCAGAAGGCTGAAGCGAAACGTTGGACATGGGAATCTCCTGGCGGACAGTTCCACAATAAAATTGACCACATCATCTTCAATCAACGATTTTGTCTGACCGATGTTGCTGTCGTCCCCAAATTCCAAACAGGATCGGACCACCATCTCCTTCGTAAAATTCTACTTCCCGCAACGGGAGAAAAGGCTGCAAAGTTTAAGAAGAGAACTCCCAGAACAACCACCAACTGGGAACTCTTTTTTTTTTTTTTTTGCTTTTTTGGGTCACACCTGGCGATGCTCAGGGGTTACTCCTGGTTCTTTGCTCAGGAATTACTCCTGGGGGTGCTCGGGGGACCATATGGGATGCCGGGATTGAACCCAGGCCAGCATAGGCCAGCCGCGTAAGGCAACGCCCTACCGGCTGGGCTATCGCCTCCAGCCCCCCAACTGGGAACTCTTTGGCACCATTGCAGCAACATGGGAAGATACCACCATTGACAACATCGATGAAGAATACAACCGACTGGTTCAGCACCTCCATGATTGTGCAAAGAATGCCGAGAGAGAGAGAAAGACACAAAAGAACACCTGTCTTCAGAAACTCTCGAGCTCATTCGCCAACGTGGCATGGCGTGAACCTCAGGAGACCAAATGCTAATGTCCAAGCTTGCTAAACGGTGCAGAGAAGCGATAAAAGAAGACCTCAAAGACAGAAGAGCAGAAATACTGGAAGATGCAGCAGAAGCCAGGAGGGAGCATTCACAACGCCAGCCTGTCTTTTGCCAACTATAAGACCAAGATGACTGCCCTCTGACGCCCTGATGGATCTATCACATCTTCCAGAAAGGCAATGGAGAAGATTATCCATGTCTTCTACTCAAATCTCTTTGATAGCCACATCCACCTGCCCACATACCAAATTCCACAGGATGGGTATGTCATTCCCAACGTTCTCCCTTCTAAATCTGACATGCCATTTTGTCAGTAAAGAAGGGAACAGCACCAGGCCCAGACAAAGTCAGACCCGAACACCTGAAGAATCTGCCGTCGGTACTCATCAATATACTACCTTGGCTCTTCACATACTACCTGTCGGAATGGAAGGTGCCCTCCCAATGGAAAACCAGCAGGACAGTTCTACTGTTCAAGAAGGGAGACATTCACGACATCGGCAACTATCACCCCATACACGAGTCATCCTGAACAGGATTGGCAGAACACTAGATGAAAGACAACCATGCGAGCAAGCAGGCTTCCGGAAGGGATTCAACACAATCGACCATATCCACACAGTAACCAAGCTCATCGAGGTTTGTAGGGGAGTACAAGATGCCGCTCTGTCTCACGTTCATTGATTTACAGAAAGCCTTTGATTCTGTGGAGACTGAAGCGGTCATTGAAGCCCCTGTCAAACAGGGGCGTTCAAACCCAATACGTCGAAGATCCTTCGTGAACTGTATTACGGATTCACCACCAGGATCTCACCATTCTACAAAGAAGTGATCATTGATGTCAAAAGAGGGGTTTGACAGAGTGATACCATTTCACCAAAAATTCTTCAGCGCCACCCTCGAGAACATCATGAGACAATTAGAATGGGAAGGAATGGGAGTGAAGATAGATGGTCGGCAACTACACCACCTCCGCTTCGCTGATGACATCATTCTAATAACACCAAACATTAGCCAAGTGGCACAAATGCTGGCTGACTTTGACCGAGGAATGTGGAAAGATGGGTCTACAGCTGAATCTGAAGAAAACTATGTTCATGAAAAATCAACTAGTTCCTGAGGCCCCATTCACTCTCAATGGAACAAACATCTCTGAATGCAGCAGTTAATGTGTACATAGGTCGAGAAGTCAACATGATGAACGACCTAAAATCTGAGCTGCACAGGAGTAAGAGAGCGGCATGGAATGCCTTCAAAGGCATCGAAGAAATAGCTAAAAGGACAAAAGAATCTCCGGCTCCGGGCACATCTCTTTGACTCCACCGTTCTCCCTGCATTAACATACGCCTCAGGGACCTGGGCCCTACGAAAGCAGGATGAGAATGCTATTCGGGTCTCCCAGAAAGGAATCGAAAGAGCTATGCTTGGAATATCACGCCTCACTCAAGTGAGAAAAGGAATCCAGAGTTCTGACCTCCATTACTATTCCAGAATCAGGGACGCTGTCTCGTTTGCCAAGGCATCAAAAATCAGATGGGCTGGACATGTAATGCGATTTGGAGACAACCGCTGGACTAGAGCCATTACCGACTGGATCCCACGGGATGTCAAAAGATCACGTGGCCGCCCACCTACAAGATGGTCAGACTTCCTTGTCAAGACCCTGAAGGAACAGTTTGAGGCTCTTCGTATTCCTGAATCAACCAGATGCCATTGGGCTACATTGGCACGTGATAGGGTCCAATGGAAATGTTTCTGGCGCCCGCTCGAGCAAATCGATGAATAACGGGATTCAAGTGATCAAGTGAAATGATCAAGTGTGTGTGCAGTACCTGTCTATCTCTCTCTATATCTATCTATCTACTATCTATCTATCTATCTATCTATCTATCTATCTATCTATCTATCTATCTATCTCTCTCTATATCTATCTATCTATCTATCTATCATCTATCTATCCATCTGTCCACCTACCTATCTATTTCTATATCTCTATAGAGATAGATAGGTATATAGGTATACATTATCTATATAGATAGACATAGATATAGACAGATACTCACACACGTATATACTCACACACGTATCCTCACACTCACACTCATACATCCTCCCGCAGAGACACACACTATCACACACACTCAGCACGTGCACACATACACTGTCTCTCTGTCTCACATTGCGGGGCCCTCTAGTGCCCCTCACATGCATGGCTCTGGGTGTGGCGTGGACAGAGCCCTAAGCCCCAGCAGGGTGTTCTGTCCCCCCACACCCCCAGACGCCCCGGCCTGGACGTGTGCTTGTCTTTCACCCACGGATCATCACGGGCGCAGCAATATTTGGGGCCGGCTGGTGGGACCTCCCACACACGCGGCACAACCTGGAGCTGCCGGAACCCGGGCCTGCCCCCGCCCTGCCCCCTTCCCTCCCTGCCGAGGGCTATTCCTGGCTGCACCTGTAGACGTGGGGCTCACCCGTGTCTCGGGGCCTTGCCCCACCTTTGTAGGGGGACTGTGAACCGTTTAAAACACTCCTCAGACACCCCGAAGCACGCCTGCGCCTGGGAGCCGGGCCCCCCACTAGAGCAGGCTCTTCCTGCACGCCCCATGCGCCCAGGAGCCGGGGCCTCCCGCTAGAGCAGGCTCTTCCTGCACGCCCCATGCGCCCAGGAGCTGGGGCCTCCCGCTAGAGCAGGCTCTTCCTGCAAGCCCCATGCGCCCGGGGGCCGGGGCCTCCCGCTAGAGCAGGCTCTTCCTGCAAGCCCCATGCGCCCGGGAGCTGGGGCCTCCTGCTAGAGCAGGCTCTTCCTGCACGCCCCATGCGCCCGGGAGCTGGGGCCTCCCGCTAGAGCAGGCTCTTCCTGCACACCCCATGCGCCCGGGAGCCGGGGCCTCCCGCTAGAGCAGGCTCTTCCTGCAAGCCCCATGCGCCGGGAGCTGGGGCCTCCCGCCAGAGCAGGCTCTTCCTGCAAGCCCCATGCGCCGGGGGCGGGGCCTCCCGCTAGAGCAGGCTCTTCCTGCAAGCCCCATGCGCCTGGGAGCCGGGGGCCTCCCGCTAGAGCAGGCTCTTCCTGCACGCCCCATGCGCCCGGAGCCGGGCCTCCCGCTAGAGCAGGCTCTTCCCTGCAAGCCCCATGCGCGGAGCCGGGGCCTCCCGCTAGAGCAGGCTCTTCCCTGCACGCCCCATGCGCCCGGGAGCCGGGGCCTCCCGCTAGAGCAGGCTCTTCCTGCACGCCCCATGCTCCTGGGAGCTGGGGCCTCCCTCTAGAGCAGGCTCTTCCTGCGCCCCATGCGCCTGGGAGCCGGGCCTCCCGCTAGAGCAGGCTCTTCCTGCACGCCCCATGCGCCTGGGAGCCGGGCCTCCCGCTAGAGCAGGCTCTTCCTGCACGCCCCATGCGCCCGGGGAGCCGGGGCCTCCCACTAGAGCAGGCTCTTCCTGCACGCCCCATGCGCCCGGGAGCCGGGGCCTCCCGCTAGAGCAGGCTCTTCCTGCACGCCCCATGCGCCCGGGAGCTGGGGCCTCCCGCTAGAGCAGGCTCTTCCTGCAAGCCCCATGCGCCCAGGAGCTGGGGCCTCCTGCTAGAGCAGGCTCTTCCTGCACGCCCCATGCTCCTGGGAGCCGGGGCCTCCCGCTAGAGCAGGCTCTTCCAGCACGCCCCATGCGCCCGGGAGCTGGGGCCTCCGCCTGAGCAGGCTCTTCCTGCAAGCCCCATGTGCCCGGGGGCCGGGGCCTCCCGCTAGAGCAGGCTCTTCCTGCACGCCCCATGCGCCCGGGAGCCGGGCCTCCCGCTAGAGCAGGCTCTTCCTGCAAGCCCCATGCGCGGGGGAGCTGGGGCCTCCCGCTAGAGCAGGCTCTTCCTGCATGCCCCATGCGCCCGGGAGCCGGGGCCTCCCGCTAGAGCAGGCTCTTCCTGCACGCCCCATGCGCCCGGGAGCTGGGGCCTCCCGCTAGAAGCAGGCTCTTCCTGCACGCCCCATGCGCCTGGGAGCCGGGGCCTCCCGCTAGAGCAGGCTCTTCTTGCAAGCCCCATGCGCCCGGGAGCCGGGGCCTCCCGCTAGAGCAGGCTCTTCCTGCACGCCCCATGCGCCCAGGAGCTGGGGCCTCCCGCTAAGAGCAGGCTCTTCCTGCAAGCCCCATGCGCCTGGGAGCGGGGCCTCCCGCTAGAGCAGGCTCTTCTTGCAAGCCCCATGCGCCGGGGAGCCGGGGCCTCCCGCTAGAGCAGGCTCTTCCTGCACGCCCCATGCGCCCAGGAGCTGGGGCCTCCCGCTAGAGCAGGCTCTTCCTGCAAGCCCCATGCGCCTGGGAGCCGGGGCCTCCCCGCTAGAGCCGGCTCTTCCTGCAAGCCCCATGCGCCCGGGGAGCTGGGGCCTCCCGCTAGAGCAGGCTCTTCCTGCACGCCCCATGCGCCCGGGAGCCGGGGCCTCCCGCTAGAGCAGGGCTCTTCCTGCACGCCCCATGCGCCGCGGGAGCCGGGCCTCCCGCTAGAGCAGGCTCTTCCTGCACGCCCCATGCGCCCGGGGCCGGGGCCTCCCGCTAGAGCAGGCTCTTCCTGCACGCCCCATGCGCCTGGCGCTGCTGGCTGAGGCGGGCTGGGCAGCTGTCACCCCCGCACCGGGACCCCGCTGCTCTCAGAGCCTCAGATGCCGGTGAGGGCCTGAGGGCAGCTGGACGGAGTGCCCGCACGTTCCTGGCTTCCCAAGGGGCGCCCACTCCGCTCCACAGACTGGGGCAGACTTGGCATGGGAGCTGGGGGCTCTGGGGCAGCGCGGCCCCAGGGGCTCGTCAGGTCTGAGCTTTCCTCTTGCGGCAGCTGGGAAACAGGCTTCAGAACAGAAGCTGACCAGAGACCTGACCAGGCGGCCTGGGGGCCAAGAGGAGGAAGGTGGTGGAGTGGGTGTGTTGGACTCAGGCCTGCACCCCAGGATGGGGAGGCAGACGGGGGCAGAGAGGGAGTGCACAGGGGTACAGTGAGACCGAGCCGGCTCATACAGCCCCCAGGGCCAAGGGGAGCCTCGGTAGGGGCGGCCCCCACACAGCCTGTCTGCCTGCTGCCCTTCTCACCTTCCTCGGGGGCCCAGGGAAAGTGGACTTTTGGGGGGGCGCAGAAAGCCCAGAGTCGCAGAAATGCCCCAGACCATAATCCACCGGGCGGCTGGAGGCTTGGTGGGGGCTAAACCGTGGGAGCCCCTCCGGCAGCACTTGGAGCAGGGAAGGACCAGCTTCCCTCTCAGGTTTCTGGGCTGGGGGCTGACCTGGGTTCCTAGAGCAGGGGGTGAGCAGTGAGCACCCCTGTTCTGAAGACACGAGGGGCTCATTCTTGGAGGGTAAAGGTCAGGAAAAGGGAGCCTTCGGAGCAGCAGGACTTAAGCAGGGAAGAGGTCTCCAGCCTGCGGCGCTGCAGAGAGGCGGCTGAGAGCTGGACGGGAAGCCGCCCCACCCCACCCCCCCTTTCTCCTCCCAGGAAGGCCCAGGGGTCTGGCTGCTGGAAGCATGGTGGGGCTGTCTTGGGGTGGGGTGCCTGGGGACGTCCCTGGGGGATGCTTTGGGTGGGCAGTGTTGGGGATGTCCCTGGGGGGCTGTCTTGGGTGGGCAGTGCCGGGGGATGTCCCCGGGGTTGCCAAGCCCGGGCATTAAGAGGCGCTGATAAAAGTCTGGGATCCTGGTCAGAGAAATGAAGCAGGGGTAGGTTGGTGTTGGGAGCTCCGGAGAAGGGGACCACGATCCCCAAACTGCTTAATTAATCTAACTGGGGGGGTGGGCACGCTCTGAGTCTGATTCAGGGAGGCTGGACGCTGGCCCTGTCCACTGGGCCGTGCTGGACGCGGAGACATATTTAGGCTTTGCTCGGCCCTCCCAGGGAGGGTGTCGTGGCTAAAGATAGCGGTGGGGGGCTCAGAGTGGCCGAGCATGGGGCGGGGATGCCGAGGGGCCGGTCCCCAGCCTGCCGCATCCCGCTCTACCCACTGGCTCACAGCGGCCCAGCGCACCTGACAGCTAAAAATAGCCCTGCAGGGAAGCGCTTGGGTGGCTAAAATAATACCAAAATGGACACGCTGCTAGCAAGGCCAGAGGGAGGCGGGGGCCCAGCACAGAAAGTGTGTCAGGAGCCTGCAGGGGCCGCTGGAGCTCACAGGCCGCCTGGGTCTCTAATCAAGGCGCCCCTCTGGCCTGTGGCTTCCCTCAACACGCACAAGTCCCCTCAGGGTCATACATTTGTTTGAGTAGGAGAGTTCACTCTCACCCTGCAGTCCTCAGAGCTAATCTCTGCTCTCACCCCTGCAGTGCTCAGGGGCTAATCTCTGCTCTCACCCTGCAGTGCTCAGAGCTAATCTCTGCTCTCACCCTGCAGTGCTCAGAGCTAATCTCTGCTCTCACCCTGCAGTGCTCAGGGGCTATTCCCTGCTCTACCCTGCAGTGCTCAGGGCTAATCTCTGCTCTCACCCCTGCAGTGCTCAGGAGCTAATCTCTGCTCTCACCCTGCAGTGCTCAGGGCTATTCCCTGCTCTACCCTGCAGTGCTCAGGGCTAATCCCTGCTCTCACCCCTGCAGTGCCTCAGGGCTAATCCCTGCTCTCACCCTGCAGTGCTCAGAGCTAATCCCTGCTCTCACCCCTGCAGTGCTCAGAGCTAATCCCTGCTCTCACCCCTGCAGTGCTCAGAGCTAATCCCTGCTCTCACCCGGCAGTGCTCAGGGCTATTCCCTGCTTCTCACCCTGCAGTGCTCAGGGCTATTCCCTGCTCTCACCCCTGCAGTGCTCAGGGCTATTACTTGTTCTGTATTTCAGAGTGACCCCCCTGGCAATGCTATGGGGGCACCAGCCCAGTACTTCACTTACTCTCTCTCTCCCTCTCTCTCTGACTCTCTGGCCCTGGAACCATTCATTTTAATTTTAGTTGATTTATTAATATCTTTTGGGCACTCCTGGCTCTGCACCGTGTGGCTTGCAGGGGACCACATGGGTGCTGGTGGATCACACCCAGGTTGCCATGTGCAAGGAAGTGCCCGCCCGCTCGCCCCTCAGGGGCATACTGAGGGCCCACGCCAGTCTGCTGAGTTTCTCGACAGGTCTCATGGCACCCACAACTGAGCTTATCTTTCTGAGACTCCGCCAAGAGGGATGAGAATATCCAAGACCACCAGCCTCTTTCGGTTCTTTAGATAGTTGAAGAGAAAAATCCAAATGGCTAAATTGCTTTTGGACACTATTTTTGGGGTTGGTCTTG
>JAJIBD010012778.1:0-23170 GCA_021461705.1 Cryptotis parvus | reverse complement strand
CCCCAGGGCTCCTGCCCTGTGGGCCCTGGATGGTGGATGGTCTGACATAGGAAAAGAATGGGCCCTCTGGGATGAACCCAGAGCCATAGCAGAGCCTGGCAAGGCTAGCTGTGGTGTATTCGATATGCCAAAAACTGTAACAATAGAGATGAACTGGATAAGGGACAGACCAGATGCACAACTGCGCTGCCAGGCCCAAGTGGAGCAGCCCATGGAGTCTCTGAGGAATCGGCTAGTCCCCGGCCAAACCAACGTAGCTCCTAGGGTAAAGCAGTCGTGGTGGGGGGGAAGCCACGCTGGCCAGAATTGGAGCAGGGATTTGGGCTCCTCTCTCCCATGCCAGTGGGCATGGCATGTGCAGCCTCCACAACCAGATGAACCGGACAAGGGGCAGACTAGACCCACAGCTGTGAGAGTGCGCGGCGCGGGAGGCTTAGATAACAAAGTAGGCTAGGACCAGGTCCTTCCTAGGATCTTTCTCATCTGTACACCATAATGATCACTGTAGTTGTAACAAACTGGGGAGGTTGATGGGGAATGAGGAACTATAATGTCACATTAGAACTCACTACTGAATATACACATAGATAATTGCATCATAAACCGTAAGGCAAGTCACAAGGTGTAGAAGAGAGAGAGAAATATAGAGACAGAAATAGAGATAGAGAAAGATGAGAGACTCAGATGCACAGGGAGAGCTGCTATCCGGCTCTCCCCTAGCTCAGCTGACCATGAGGCTCCCAAGAGGCAAGATGGGTTTTGGGAGTGGGCCCATCACTTCTGTAGGGCCTCAGAAGCAGCCGCATGAGACTTGCTCACCATAATAGCTGCCATTATCGCAGTCTGAACCCCACAGCTCATCAGAACCCACGCAAGAAGAGATGCTGATCTCAATATCAGCTCAGAGCAGCCGAGTTCGAGCCCAGGCAGCCGGCTCTCGGAGGCGGAAGTCACCAGGCGTTCCTGGAGATGGAGCTGGGGTACTCCTTCCCCTCTCTGACACGTCCAGCAGGCCTAGTGGTCCTGCCCACAAACTTGGGGCTCTTGAGCATGATGTAGAGACTCAGAAGCACAGGGAAGAGCTGCCATCCGGCTCTCCTCTAGTTCAGCTGACCATGAGGCTCCCAGGAGGCAAGATGGGTTTTGGGTGTTGGCCCATCAGCTATGTCAGGCCTTGGAAGCAGCCCAATGAGACTCACTCACCATAATAGCCACCATTTTCATGGTTTGGACCCGGTACATCAAACTAGTGGAACCAATCATGTTCTAGAATATATTACAATCTACAATGTGTAAGAAAGGGAAGGAGAAGGACAGAGAGAGAGAGGGAGAGAGAGAGAGAGAGAGAGAGAGAGGGGAGAGAGAGAGAGGAGATAAAGAACCTGCCATGGAGATGGAGGCAGGCTGGGGGAAGGGGGGGGAGGTTGGGACATTGGTGATGGGAGATGAGCAGGGGTGGAGGGATGGGTGTTGGAACACTTAGAACTAAAATTCAAACATGAACATCTTGTAATTGTATATCTAACGGTGGCATAATAAACTATTAAAAAGAAAATAAACAATAGCAGAGTAACAAGTGCTGAAAGCAACAGACACTGAGAACTTGTCTTTTAGTAGGAAGCTCTGTGTGTGTCTGTGTGTGTGTGTGTCTGTGTGTGTGTGTGTCTGTCTGTCTGTCTCACTGACACAACGGTGAAGGGAGCAGATAGTAAGGGATGGGCGTGGTGCTAGAAGAATTTATGCATGAGACCCCACTACTCAGTTCCTAAAGCAAGACACCTCCTACCCACGAACTACAAGAGAACTTTTTTAAAATCTCAAAATACAGGTTTCCTTAACAGCATAAAAAGAAGGCAAACAAAATTGAAAGTATACAAAGAAAATACTAACAGTACATAATTACAAGTTAGTGTCTAAAGAACAAACATAAATCCAGCAAAACCAGTTTAAAGTCAAATAAATGGGCTAGAAAGATAGTACAGGGGGTGAAGGTACTGGCATTGCTTTTGACAGACCATAGTTCAATCCCAACATTGCGTATGGTCCCCGCACTAATCCCTGAGCACAGATTCAGGAATCATCAGATCTCTTCTGGGCAGAGCTAGGTGTGCCCCCGCAAACAGAAAAAACAATGCATACATACAAAAGGAAAAGAGACAAAGGTTTTGTGGTAGAATATTTAACTTGCAGCCAAATACCACCCTACATGTGGTCCCAGTGGCATTGCAGCTTGTGATGCTCAGAGTCACAACAAAGGCATGAGATTTCCGGTCCATAAAACTGAACAATGACCACCAGCAAGCACTACAACCAAATGTGTGCAACCTGCAAAAATAATAGTCAATAACAATTTTTACCTGCAGTAAAAATAATAGAGTAAGGGGAGAAAATGAATATGAATACATTTCACTGGAGAATTACAACATATGAAGTGACCAATCAACCTCTTTAGCTAATAAATAGTGAAACTTTTTTCTGAATTTTTATTAAATTTTTATTAAAGAGCCATGATCTATAGAGTTACTGGTAGTAGAGTTTTAGGCACACAATATTTCAACACCAATCCCTTCACCAGTGTCAACTTCCCTCCACCAGAATAAGACATCTTTTATTTCCATTAGCCTGTCAGAGAAATTAGCCTCCCCCAAAAAAGAGTATCTATCACTCAGCAATAAAGTTAGATTCCTCTTCAAAAAGGATGAAAAAGGAGCACTTAAAAAATACCTTGCCCAGAAGCCGGAGCGATAGCCCAGCAGGTAGGGCATTTGCCTTGCATGCGGCTGGCCCATGCCAGCCCGGATTCGATCCCCAGCATCCCATATGGTTCCCCGAGCACCGCCAGGAGTGATTCCTGAGTGCAGAGCCAGAAGAAACCCTGAGCATTGCAGGGTGTGACCCAAAAAGCAAAAAAAAAAAAAGAAAATACCTCACCCAACCACGCTGTTAGTAAGTACTGTATCCTAGATTCATACAGAAAGTCTTAACCTAAATAATCTGTTTTACCCACCCTATGCACAACCTAGACATTTGTCCTAAATATATACATTCTGACACCTCATCACTCTAGTATTTTGCTATTTGTTTTGCAGCACTATTCTTAAATATCACAAAGTATAAATGAATTTTTTAAAAAGTGAAAGTCATTCAGTGGTGAAATCATTAAATTATGATATGATAGATATGTGTTGTGTTGAGACCAAAAGTGATAATATAGCTTATTAGTTTTATTTTTTTAAAGCAAGTTAAAGTGGAGGGTGTCTACAGCGAAATGACAGTGTGTAGGGCACTTGCCATGCATACAGCAATCCTAGGTTCGATCCCTAAAACCCCATATGGTCCCCTAAGTTTTCCAGAAGTAAGAGAAATTCCTGAGCACTGAGCTAGAAGTAAGCCTTGAGCACTACCAGGTGTGGCCCACCCCCACCCCCACCCTCCAAGTAAGAAAAATTATTCTCGTCTCCCTTAGGAAAATCGAAAACTTATTAATAAAGAAATTTTCCTGGGGCCAGAGCGATAGGCCAGTGGGTAGGGCGTTTGCCTTCCACACAGCCGGCCTGTGCCGGCCTGGGTTCGATCCCCAGCATCCCATATGGTCCTCCGAGCACCGCCAGGAGTAATTCCTGAGTGCAGAGCCAGGAGTAGCCCCTGAGTACTGCTAGGTGTGACCCAAAAAAAAAAAAAAAAATCCTACAAATCTGTAATTATTTCAAAATCAATGTAGGGAGAAGCTTATGTATCAATAAGCAACTCAACTCCTTGCTTAATGATCCAATTTAGTCACTATAGATTTCCTCATGCATAAAATAACCAGTTTAGACATTATTTTGAATAGCTTCTCCAACTTTAATATCCAAAAACTATAACCATAGAAGACAGACTGAAATCTAGGTTTTTAGCAGAGTATCAGGTGTGATTCAAAAGTAGAAAAAACAAAAGTGTAAAAAATAAGAGTCAAAAGTAAATTTGCCAACTTCAAAAAGGCTGATTCAAAAGTCTAGAGAGGGGCCGGAGCGATAGCACAGCAGGTAGGGCGTTTGCCTTGCACGCGCACGGACCCGGGTTCAATCCCCGGCATGCCATATGGTCCCCGAGCACCGCCAGGGAGTAATTCCTGAGCGAATAGCCAGGAGTAACCCCTGATCATTGCCGGGTGTGAGCCAAAAAGCCAAAAAAAAAAAAAAGTCTGGAGAGATAAAGTAAATCAGGTAGGGTGCTTGCCTAAGATAGCAGGAAGAAAGCTAACGAGAATAACTGAGGTGTGCTGACTATAATTTTAATGGGGCTGTTGTTTGCTTTGTTTTGGTTTTAGCCAAACTAGACGGCCCACGGGGTACCACATTGTGTTGTGGAATAAACTGTAAGCCCCCAATGCAAAGCATGTGCTCCACCCCTTTCAGTCAAGTGTCTGGCACTGTTCTAAGATGTTGCCGTAATTAAAACTTATAAACGAGCTTCAGCCTTAGTTAGTAACTTAAGGGCTGCTGAGAAGAAAACAATACACTCAGATTTATGAGTTAAGGAGCTTCCTGGAAAGTAAATTACTATAAATAAAAGATATGCTGAGGTTTCGCTTTCTGATTGCTTCTATTATCTTTTATAAAGGCTGCAAGAGTATGTATCTTCCAGTTTAGAAAGAGGAAAAGAGACAAAAACAGCAAGAAAACAGCAAGTAGTACATTAGATGGCTAATATAGAAGCATGTATATTTTGTACACTTCTAGCACCATGGAGAGAGGCCACGCAGTTCAGCTGCCAAATGCAATCCTAGAATCAGTAAAACGTAGAACACTGAATATGGGGGAAGAACTAACTTCCGTCTCAACTCTTGGTCGGAAGGTTATACAACCTTCAGTAAATCATTCCAAAGCTCTGAGACGCAATTTATTCACTTGAAAAATGTAGAGACACAAAATTTAATGGAACAATGGAACACAGGAAAACGATGTCATCCCAATGAGTAAAACTATTAAAATAAACTTTAAACTCTCACCCTTAAACACCCCTAGCCCAAATTGTTGCCCTAGGAAAATTATTTTATAAGCCAGTCAGTTAATATTAAAAATAAGAATAAAATAGAATGAGATGCAACAATAAAGTTTATAAAGGCTGAGACCAAAGCGACAGCACAGTGGGTAGGGCATTTGCCTTGCATGCGTCCGACCCGGGTTCGATCCCGGCATCCCATATGGTCCGTGCAGTTTCAGGAGTAACTCCTGAGTGCACAGCCAGGAGTAACCCCTCAGCATCTCCAGGTGTGACCCAAAAAAAAAAAAAGTTTATAAAGGGTCAAGGTAGAAACAAAAGATGCTTTTAAATGACTTGGGGCGGGGCCGGAGCGATAGCCCAGCGGGTAGGGCGTTTGTTGCCTTACGCGGCTTGTGCCGCCTGGGTTCGATTCCCGGCATCCCCATATGGTCCCCCCGAGCACCGCCAGGAGTGATTCCTGAGGGGCAGAGCCAGGAGTAGCCCCTGAGCATTGCCGGGTGTGACCCAAAAAAAGCAAAAAAAAAAATAAATAAATAAATGACTTGGGGCTATTTTTGTTTGGTTTTGGGTTTTGTGCCACATCTGGTGGTGCTCAGGACTTACTCCTGGCTCAGATATCATCCTTGCCTGGCTTGGGGGACTAGATGCAGTGCCGGGATCTAACTTGATCTTGTGTATAAGGCCTATTCAAAAATACTTGCATAGGGCGGGCGATAGCCCAGCGGTAGGGCGCTTGCCTTGCATGCGGCCGGCCCATGCCGGCCCGGGTTCGATCCCCAGCATCCCATATGGTCCCCCGACGACCACCAGGAGTAATTCCTGAGTGCAGAGCCAGGAGAAACCCCTGAGCATTGCCAGGTGTGACCCAAAAAGCAAAAAATATATATAAATATATATATATTTGCATACAAATGTAATATATAGTGGTGGTCAAGATAGTTCAGTGGCTTATAGCACTTGACTTGCAGTACAAGACCCCAAGCTCAGTCCCTGGTGTATTCATATGCATTGCACAGTCCCAAGCACTCTGCAATCTGTGAACCAAGCACGAGAGTGATATCCAACTGCAGCTCAGGAAGGTGTGTGCAACTAACGGGTGCAATCCCTAATGCATACCAAAACCAAATGTGCAAGCACCAGAGTCGGGCATATGGTACCCACTGGCCTCTCAGCAATATTCAAAAAGAGAAGTGGGGGTGCACTGTAGTCAAATAACAGAGGGAAGAAAAAGCAGTCTCTTAATGGGAGGGTGACGCAGAACACAGAGAGCAGGGTATTTGCCTTAAATGCGCTGACCGAGGTTCAATGTCTGGCACCCCGTATAGTGCCCCTGAGCACTGCCAGGAGTAATCCCTGAGCTCAGAGTCAGGAGTAAGCCCTGAGGGCTACCGGATGCGGCAAAACAAAACACAAAAAGAAAACAATAAAAAAATAAAGTTTTAATGACTGTAACACAAAATACTCTAATCACTGTGGGAAAGAATTTAGTGATTCCTCAGGAAGTTAAACACAGTAGTACATGATCCAGCAATTCACTCTAGTTATATATCTAAAGAACTGAAAGCAGAGACTGAAATGGATATTTTTAACAAATAAATGAATAAATAAAACATACATACAAACAATACAACAGAATACTGTTAATGTGCCTAAGGTCACTGAATTGTAAAAATACTTAAAATGGGGGCAGAGCAATAGTACAGCAGGTAGGGTGCTTGCCTTGCACATGGTCAACCCGGGTTCAATCCCCAGTTCCCATAAGGTCCCCTGAGCACTGCCAGGAGTAACTCCTGAGTGCAGAGCTAGGAGTAACCCCTGAGCATCGCTGGGTATGACCCAAAAAATCATTAAAGAGAAAAATCTGAGTCTACTTCATGTAGCAGCCTCATGAAGTGCTCGGCAAATATACAGAAGTGTCACACAGACAGAAAAATGCACACCGTCCTTCCTACCCAGTTTCAGCGCCAAAGATTTTTCAGGGAAGATAAAACAGTCATTAAAAAATAACTCTCAATCTCCTCCAAAGACACAAACTTCATTTGCTTGAACTTCAGGCTTAAGAACAACCTCAAGGAGCCAGAGTGATAGCACGGCGGTAGGACGTTTGTCTTGCATGCAGCAGACCGGAGTTCAATCCCGGCATCCCTTATGGTCCCCGAGCACTGCCAGGAGTAATTCCTAAGTGCAGAGCCAGGAGTAACCTCTGAGTGTCGCCGGGTGTGACGTTAAAAAAAAAAAAAGAACAATCTCAAAACTAGAAATCTATGGTGAAAAATGAGAAGAACATTCAGATACAGTAAGGTATCAAACAGCTAATTTCAGGAGAGAATACTGAGAAGGAATAAAGTTACAGGGATGAGCCATAAGAATTTCAAGCACTCGGGCGATAGCACAGCAGGTAGGGTGTTTGTCTTGGCAGCCAACCTGGGTTAGATCCTCGGCATCCCATATGATCCCCCAGTACCCAGGAGTAATTCCTGAGTGCAGAGTCAGGAGTAACTCCTGAGCACAGCCGGATGTGCTCCCTGCCCCCCACCCCCCAGGGAAAAAAAAAAAGAATTTCAAGCACTGAATTTAAGTATTAATCCTTCAATAGGCTCAAAGGTACCAAACTTTGACTGGATCAAGCTGAGAAGCAACAAGCATTCTGAGGCACTGTTGACATAAGAGAGCAGTCAGCTAGCAATTAGTGGAGCTTAATATCTGGGTGTGGTTAAGGAAAGGGAGAGTAGAAGAGAACCCTATCACCCCAGGTCACCTACGGCATATTCAAACCTGCAATACCAAAGAGTAATAAGGATGCTTAACACTTAAAAGGGGAGAAAGACTTTAAAGTAGTCCACTGCTTCAATAAACAAACAAGGAAATAACAAGCCCTAGGAGGCATAGGAGACCACTGCTCAGAATTTCTGTACTATAGTGTCCATTTACAACAACAAATCTAAGCCAAGAGAAGAAATCAAAGAGCGTAACCCATTACACACTCACACACTGACACAGACACACTGTCACAGACACACACCCACAGACACACACAGACACACACAGATACACACAGACACAGAGACACACACAGACACAAACACATGTAATGACCAAGGTGTCTGCCTTGCAAGCCCAAGGCCACAGGTGCTCTGCGGCTGGGCTCCTGCACCGGTAACTGAGCACAGACTCTCCAGGGCACTGCAGCTACATGTGTGTGAGCACAGCAACCAAGTCTGTGGTCCCGAGTGGCCACCACAGCATATGTTCGAGCACCATGGCCAAGTATATGAGTTTCTAGCAAACACAACTAATGTGTGATGCCTCAGCATATAACAAGCAAAACTGAAGCATGCAAGCCCTAAAGCAAAAAATGAATTTTAAGCACTGATCTACCTAAATATAGGTATCAAACTTACATATAAATTCTCCTGGAACCATATTATTTGACTATCCAGGGATAAAACAAAAAAAAATGAATATCATTTTTTTTTTTTGAGGAGGGGGCCACATACAGTGACGTTCAGAGGTTACTCCCTTGCTCTGCAATCAGGAATCACTCCTGTGATGCTCGGGAGACCATATAGGATGATGGGGATCAAACCAGGGTTGGTGACATTCAAGGCAAACCACCCTATCCACTGTTCTATCACTCCAGCCCCAGAATTAGTATTTTTAACAAGCCTAGTACATAGAAGTTAACAGCAATTCTACAAAAAGAAGACAAAAATAAATGATAAAGGATGCCCAAGGGGTAATTGGTAGCAAAACACCTGCCTTGCAGGTGTTAAGACAGTTGGAGCCCTGGTGCTGCCTACATGGCCCAAGCACAGTCCCCATGGCTGTACCACTTGGGACCTTGGTGCACAGTACACTGACAAGTGTGTGCAAGTACCACAGCTGAAGATGTACGAACCACGGTCAGGAGTGTAAGTCCTGATACTCACACATCGAGCACCACAGCAACCAACCATGAGTACTACAACCAGAATGTAAACAAGTAAAAACAAAACCAAGTGGTACAACCTGTCACTGCAACAACAGCAATCAACAGAACAAATGGGCAGGAAAGAACAGGGGAAAGGTGCAAATTTGTTTTGTTTGTTTTGTTTCTCCCAAATTTCCATGTGTATCTTGTTTCTATTGTGACTCAGTGAAATCTAGAAAGGTAGTTTTACACTATAAGGACACATAAATGGGGGGCCAGAGCAATGGTCCCGCAGGTAGGGCGCTTGCCTTACGCGGCCGGCCTGTGCTGGCCCGGTTCGATCCCCACATCCCATATGGTTCCCCAAGCACCGCCAGGAGTAATTCCTGAGTGCAGAGCCAGGAGAAACCCCTAAGCATTGCTGAGTGTGATCAAAAATAGATAGATAGATTAGATAGATATAGATATAGATAGATAGATAGATAGATAGATAGATAGATAGATAGATAGATAGATAGATAGATAGATAGATAGATAGATAGATAGATAGATAGATAGATAGATAGATAGATAGATAGATAGATAGATTAGATGGAGGGAGGGAGGGAGGGAGGGAGGGAGGGAGGGAGGAGGGAGGGAGGAGGGAGGGAGGGAGGGAGGGAGGGAGGGAGGGAGGGAGGGAGGGGATGTAGTACATATTCCAGAAACTTTAGTTATATACATAGAGGCTCACTTCAACTTCATATAGAAAATGTAAGCAACCTTTATTTCTGTATAAATTCTTAAGAGAATGTGTCGGAACTTTTTAAATAAAATGTTATGCATAATAAAGGATTGCTGTTACTAAGCATTAGACTGATGATATAATAGTGAACACACATGCCTATCATACCCCCTAACCAAAAAAAAAAAAAAATTAAATAAGCTTTATCTCCAAGTAATTCAAACATACTCAACTAACTCAAAAGTTAATCCAAGGATTTGTTTTACTGATCTTTAAATTGCATATAAACAGGGGGCCGGAGCGATATAGTCCAGCGGGTAGGGTATTTGCCTTGCACGCAGCGGACCCAGGTTTGATCCCTGGCATCCCATATGGACCCCTGAGCACTGCCAGGAGTAATTCGAGTGCACAGCCAGGAGTAACCCCTGAGCATCGCCAGGTATGAGCCAAAAAGAAAAAGGAAAAATATTTTTTAGTAAATTGCACAGAGTTTATTATAGACATTTTAAAATAAAAAAAGTTTGGTCGGGCCTAGTGGCCCTGCCGGCGAAGCTGCCCACGGGCCAGCACAGGGCCTCACGGACGGCTGGGGAGGCTGGCGCTCGGCTTGCGCCGGGCCTAGCTGACCATGGAACCCCGAGGAGGGCAGATGGGTTTTGGGAGTGGGCCCGTCGCCTCTGAGGGGTCCCGAAGCAGCCGGATGAGACTCGCCCACCACACTAGCCACCATTTTTGCTGTCGGACGCTGCGAAAGCGGCCTCAGACCAGATCAACAGAGCAAAAGCCAGTTCGAGCCCAGGTAGGCGGCTCCAAGAGGCGGGAATCACCGGGAAGTCGTCAGATGGAGGTGTGGTCGTCCCTTCCCCCATCCATCTTGTCGGGCCTGGTGGCCCTGCCGGCGAGCTGCCCACGGGCCAGCACAGGGCCTCACGGACGGCTGGGGAGGCTGGCGCTCGGCTTGCGCCGGGCCTAGCTGACCATGGAACCCCGAGGAGGGCAGATGGGTTTTGGGAGTGGGCCCGTCGCCTCTGAGGGGTCCCGGAAGCAGCCGGATGAGACTCCGCCCACCACACTAGCCACCATTTTTGCTGTCTGGACGCTGCGAAACGGCCTCAGACCAGATCAACAGAGCAAAGCCAGTTTGAGCCCAGGTAGGCGGCTCCAAGAGGCGGGAATCACCGGGAAGTCGTCAGATGGAGGTGTGGTCGTCCCTTCCCCCCATCCATCTTGTCGGGCCTGGTGGCCCTGCCCGGCGAAGCTGCCCACGGGCCAGCACAGGGCCTCACGGACGGCTGGGGAGGCTGGCGCTCGGCTTGCGCCGGGCCTAGCTGACCATGGAACCCCGAGGAGGGCAGATGGGTTTTGGGAGTGGGCCCGTCGCCTCTGAGGGGGTCCCGGAAGCAGCCGGATGAGACTCGCCCACCACACTAGCCACCATTTTTGCTGTCTGGACGCTGCGAAACGGCCTCAGACCAGATCAACAGAGCAAAGCCAGTTTGAGCCCAGGTAGGCGGCTCCAAGAGGCGGGAATCACCGGAAGTCGTCAGATGGAGGTGTGGTCGTCCCTTCCCCCCATCCATCTTGTCGGGCCTGGTGGCCCCTGCCGGCGAGCTGCCCACGGGCCAGCACAGGGGCCTCACGGACGGCTGGGGAGGCTGGCGCTCGGCTTGCGCCGGGCCTAGCTGACCATGGAACCCGAGGAGGGCAGATGGGTTTTGGGAGTGGGCCCGTCGCCTCTGAGGGGTCCCGGAAGCAGCCGGATGAGACTCGCCCACCACACTAGCCACCATTTTTGCTGTCTGGACGCTGCGAAACGGCCTCAGACCAGATCAACAGAGCAAAGCCAGTTTGAGCCCAGGTAGGCGGCTCCAAGAGGCGGGAATCACCGGGAAGTCGTCAGATGGAGGTGTGGTCGTCCCTTCCCCCATCCATCTTGTCGGGCCTGGTGGCCCTGCCGGCGAGCTGCCCACGGGCCAGCACAGGGCCTCACGGACGGCTGGGGAGGCTGGCGCTCGGCTTGCGCCAGGGCCTAGCTGACCATGGAACCCCGAGGAGGGCAGATGGGTTTTGGGAGTGGGCCCGTCGCCTCTGAGGGGTCCCGAAGCAGCCGGATGAGACTTCGCCCACCACACTAGCCACCATTTTTGCTGTCTGGACGCTGCGAAACAGCCTCAGACCAGATCAACAGAGCAAAGCCAGTTTGAGCCCAGGGTCGCGCGGCCGCAAGCGGCGCGGTCCACTAAAATAGTGAAACAGTAATGTCTTTTAATGCATTGCAGTCAACGAAGAGCAGGAAAGTTTGTTGGGAAGGAGATATAAAGAGGAAAGAAATGACATACAGAACTCGCCAAGTGGTTGAGGTGCGGGAGGCGGGGAGGGAGGTGGGGACATTGGTGATGGGAGATGGGTTTGGGCGGAGGGTGCGTGTTGGAGCACTATAGAACCAAAGCTCTACATAGCATCTTTCAATTAAAAAAAAAAGGTGGAATCTTCCACAAACATGCGGGAATCAGTGGTTGGGTAGGACAGAGAAGAGAACAGTGTGCTAATATTTGTCAAAAATGATAATACCAGTCTAGAACTGAGCATTGAATATAGGAAAAAAGATACATGATGATCTCTGAATGTATGTATTGCAATCCACAATGTGTAAGAGAAGAGATAAAGAATTTGCCATAGAGGCGGGCTGTGGGAGGGGAGAGGGAAGTGGGGACATTGGTGTTGGGAAATGGGCACTGGTGGAGGGATGGGTGCTGGAACACTGTATGACGGAAACCCAAACATGAACATCTTTGTAATTGTATATCACATGGCGGTGTAATAAAATATTTAAAAAAAATAAAATAAAATAAAATAAAAAAGTTTAAAAAATTCCAGGCACAGAAATGGTTCAATGAGCCTATGCCATGCATGCAAGACATCTGGCTTCAATCTCAGCATTGGATGCCCCTCAAGCACCACCAGGACTATGTCCCAAGCACTGAGCCAGGAATAGCCCCCACAGACCACAGGGTGTAGCCCCAAAACAAAAGCAATTGAATTGGGTGTGCACAGGAATCGCCAAGGACTGCTGGTAGGCATTACCTTGGTGGCAGCCAAGACCAATCTCAGTAATACTTGTACCAAAGGGAGGGAACACTGAACTGCCCTGCTCAGTAAGCCCAGGAATCACTGGAAATGGCCCCAAGTTCCATGTGCACTACTTGGGAAGCCCTCCCTCCCTCAACAAAGTTGCTCAGGTGCCAGGGATGTGGCCCAAGCAGCAGACCATATTCTGGGCATGTAAGAGGCCCTTGGCTCATTTGTGGCCCTACCAGGTAACTTCCCATATCCCAAGCACCACTCTAGCTCTGGGGCTCCAGCAAAGCCAGATCCAAGTTATGGCCCAAAAGAAAAAGATTTCTGTGTAATTCACTAATTAACAGACAGAAACGAACAAAAAAGTAAAGTTGATCATACCAAAAGATGAAGGAGTATTTGACAAAATATTGTTTAAAACTAAAACAAAAAAACCTCAATCTTACACAACATTTATTAAAATCCTACAGTTAACAACATATACCTAGTAATGAAATTCTGAAACTTTCCCTTAAGGAATAGTCCAAACAACCTATTAGCTACTTCTCTATTCAACATTTTAGCAGTAGTTCTACTAAGTACCAGAATTTTTTAAAAAGAAAGGAAGAAAAGGGGACTGGGGAAGAAATTCATAGAAGCTGGAAAAAACTAAAACCAGGCACATAGCAGGACTCAGTTCATAGAAAATCCAAAGGACAAATAAACTACTGAGACTTCTGGAGCAGAGAAATAGTTCAACAGCTTGCAAAGCATGTGGGGAGGCCCTGGTGATGATCACTGGGAGTGACCTAAGGGCAACCCCTGACAACAGAGCTGAGAGTAGCCCCAAGAAATACCACGTGGGGGCCTGGAGGATAGTACAGCGGATAGGGTGTTTGTCTTGCACACAGCCAACCTGGATTCGATCCCCGGCATCCCATATAGTCCCTGAGCACTGCCAGGAGTAGTGCCTGGGTGCAGAGCCCAAAGTAACCCCTGAGCAATGCCAGGTATGACCCAAAAAAGAAAGAAAGGAAGGGAGGGAGGGAGGGAGGGAAAGAGAGAAAGATAGAGAGAGAAAAAAAAAGAAAGAGAAAGAGACAGACAGACAGACAGACAGACAGACCACGTGGCCCAAAACAAAATATTAGACCTACTAGGTGAATTTATCAAATTACTTGATATAAAACCAACCTACAAAAATCCACTATAGGGGCTCCCAGGAGGACAGATGGGTTTTGGGAGTGGGCCCATCGCCTCTGGGGGTCCCGGAAGCAGCGGATGAGACTCGCCCACCACACTAGCCGCCACCTTCGCTGTCCAGACGCTGACTATGTGGCCGCGGTCCATCAAACTAGGGGAAACAGTTATGCAAGCGGCCACACAGTCCATCAAACTAGTGGAAACAGTTATGTCCTTTAATGTACTGCATTCTACGATGTGTAGGAAAGTTAGGCGGGAGGGAGAGATAGAGAGGAAAGACATACAGAACCCACCAAGTAGTTGAGGTGTGGGAGGAGGGAGGGAGGTGGGGACATTGGTGATGGGAGATGGGTTTGGGTGGAGGGTGTTGGAACACTGTAAAACCATAACTCTACATGAGCATCTTGCAATTTTATGTCTAAAAGTGGTGTAATAAAATTTGAAAAAAAAAATCCACTATATTTCTAAATACCAGTAACATACCCTACCATGGAGACAGAAAGCAAAACCTACAGTACCATTATAGCATCAAAAAGATGCCTGGTAGAAATTAACGACAGAAACACATCTACATATACTAGATAACGCTGCAGAAAGTTATAAAAGATCTCAACAGACATAAGATGCTTGCAAAAGAATGGGAAGACTTGATCTACTAAGATATTAACTGTCCTCAAACTATCAAAGCCTGCAATGACATTATATCAATATCCAGATGGGACTGGAGAGGGAGTTATAGACTGGGCAACTTATTCTAAAATTTATATGGAAATGGAAAAAGAGTTAAATAGTCAAGCAATCCTGAAAAAGCAAAGTTAAAGAATTTTAAAACTAAATTTCAAATTTAAAATTACAAAAATTATAGCATTCACATATGTGGTACTTCAATATTGGTTGCCAGGAAGACAGCTTCAAGGGCAGTAGTCATTCCCTGCCATGTACAAGACTTGGGCCCAATCCCTGAAACTACATCCCCGACCCCACCCCAAGCACCCAAGAATTTCAGAGATGGTTGAAATTCATTGCTGGGGCCTGTACTGCTGTAATCGTAATAGTACCACACTGATGGACTAAACACTGAACTGTCACGCCGTCGCCTAATTATCTCAGGATGTAGCCTACAGTCATGCTAAACACTGTTTTCTAAGTCCTCCCCCAAAAAAAAGTAGTGCTCACATTTGCAATATTTAAATTTTGGACTGCTACCAATAAAAGACACTATAGAAAAATAGGATGTTTTAGTCACTTGATCACTTAAACACTTGACACCCCATTATTCGTTGATTTGCTCCGATAGGGTAACGCTCCATTTGTTCCTTTCACATGCCAGTGTAGCCCAATGGCATCTGCTTGCTTCAGGAATACAAAGAGCCTCAAACCATGTCTTGACGAAGAAATCTGACCCCATCTTGTAGGTGGGTGGCCATGTGATCTTTTGACATCCTATAGTATCCAGTCAGTAACGGCTCTAGTCCAGGTGTCGTCTCCAAACTGCATTACATGTTCCAGCCCATCTGATTTTCGATGCCTTGGCAAACGAGACAGCGTCCCTGATTCTCTATCGTCGACAGAGGTCAGAACTTTGGATTCCTTCTCTCAATTAAGTGAGGCATGATATTCCAAACATAGCCCTTTCAATTCCTCTTTGGGAGACCTGAATAGTGTTCTCATCCTGCTTTCGTAGGGCCCAGGACTCTGAGGCATATGACTCTGAGGCAGGGAGAACAGTGAAGTTGAAGAGATGTGCCCAGAGCCAGAGAAAGTTTTGTCCTTTTAGCTATTTCCTCCATGCTCTTGAAGGCGTTCCATGCCACCCTCTTCCTCCTGCGCAGCTCAGGTGCTAGGTCATTCGTCATTCTAAGTTCTCAACCTAGGTATACATAACTACTGCATACACAGGGCACAGATAGACGAGGCAGAGATGCTACCAGCAAGGATATTTTAGTACTAGTTATCATGGAAATACAAGTTAAAAATCATACATATGGTAGAACTTAATAAGGAAAAGCGCCCAACCCCATCAAAGAATGGGGAAAAGAATTGAAACAGAAACGTCTTTTAACAAAGAAATGCAAATGGCCAAAAGAGTTCTACATCACTAACAACCAGGGAGATTCAAATCAAAACCACAATGAGATATCATCTCACACCACAGAGATTGGCACACATCCAAAACAGCAAGAATGACCAGAGCTGGTGTAAATGCAGGAAGAAAGGAACTCTCATACATTGGAAATGCCAACTGGTCTAGCCTTTTTGGAAACAATATTGACAGCCCTCAAAAAACTAGAAACTGAGCTTTCATTTGACCCAGCAATAACATTCCTGTGAATATATCCTAGGGGCCCAAAATACAATGCAGAAAAGTCATCCGCATTCCGGTGTTAACTGCAGCTCTATTCAAATAGCCAAAATCTGGAAACAACACAAGAGCCCAATGGTACATCTACACATGGACTACTACAAGGCTGCTAGGAAAAATGAAGTCGTGAAATTTGCTTGTACATGGATGAACAAGGAGAGTATCATGCTGAGTGAAACGGACACTGAGAGGGAGTGGAACGGACATACAATGATCTCATTCATTGTGTGTGTGTTTGTGTGTATGTATGTATGTGTGTGTAACCTGTAAAAAATAGGAACAAGGGCCAGGAGGACGAATCCTTGACCACTATAACGCTGACAACTGGAAATGATCACTCTGGACAAGAACTGAAGGATGAAAGGAGGTAAAGTGATATACTTAATAACCTTTTAGTAACAATATTGCAAATCATAGTACCTAAAAGGAGAGTCAGCCATACAGGCAAGAGGCAGGGTGTGGTAGGGGGCAGGAGTGGGAGGGAAACTGGGGACATCAGTGGCAGGAAATGTAACTCATGAACTAGTGAAGGGACGGGTGTTGGAACATTGTATAACCAAAACCCAATTATGGATTTTGTTAAGAAAAAACAACAAAATGGAGGTAATGCTGCATAATCACCAGAACAGCGGAAATCAATAAAGCTTACAATTCCAAGAATCATAAGAACATGAAGCAATTTAACCCTCTGCACTCAAAGATTTTCTCCATTAAAGCTCACAGTGGGGGACCGGAGGCGATAGCCCAGCGGGTAGGGCATTTGTCTTGCACGCGTCGGCCTGTGCCGGCCGGGTTCGATCCCGGCATCCCATATGGTCCCCCAAGCACTGCCAGGAGAAACCCCTGAGCATTGCCGGGTGTGACCCAAAAAGCAAAAAAAAAAAAAAAAAAAAAAAAAAGCTCACAGCACTTAAGACTTTTTGGTAGTCTTTTTATGACTCTGCAACATGTGATTTATTAGGAAGGAGAAAATCCAGATGATATTGTCATGCTATTGTGAATTACTATTACTATCTGAACAGGTTATAAAATGGAAACTAATAAGCCATCATTTTCACAGGTATAACTATTGGGGTGGAGGGGACTGGGGACATACCAGCAGTACACACAGCTTACTCCTGGCTCAGCACTCAGGGATCACTCGGGCAAAGTTTGGGAGATCATGTGGAATGCTGGGAATCAAACCCAGGTCGTCTGCAGCAACGCAAGCACCTTAACTGCTATACTGTGCCGGGCCTCAAGTAGGGTTAACTTTTTTAAAGCAATCTTTAAGATGTAAACCTGGCTTGGGATCACAAGTTCTGCACTAGTAAAAAGTCTGTCCTCAAGCTTTTTAGTTGAACAGATAATGACAGCTTTCTTCCTTCAGGCAACTGATTCATTACAAAGCTTATCATTCAAATGTTCATTAGAAGATGATGGGTGAACACAGAGCTGCATGTCAAAAAAAACTCCCCGCTGGTTACATAACTAACTTTTAAACAAACTTATAGTGTGACATAGGTTTGTTTTCCTGATGGCCTAGACAGAATTTATATAAAATGCATGCATTAACCATTCTGTGCCTGAGGGGAACACTTTAGTACAACCCAAACTGTCAGAGCTAGGGAGGAGTATAGAGCGTCAAGTGGCCACACTCGGGGCTGGAAAGACAGCTAAAATGAAAGCATGCATGCTTTGCAAACAGAAGGCCCCAAGTTACATTCCCAGCAATAGCATGGAGCAACCCCCTGAGAAAGTGCTTATAATAACCCCTGGGCAACATTCGATGGGCAATGCACCACCATAAACAAAAAATGCCAGCCAGAGTGATAGTCAGAGGGTAGGGCATTTGCCTTGCATGTATGTGGCCACACAGGTTTGATCCCGGCATCCCATATGGTCCCAGAGCACCACCAGAAGTAATTCCTGAGTGCAGAGCCAGGAGTTACCCCTGAGCATCGCTGGGTGGACCCAAAAAGAAAAAAAAAACCATGTTTTGCTATGAGATTATAAAATGGAATTACTACTTTAGAAAATTAGAATTTATAATAAAGTTAAACACAAACCACCCAGAAATCCCTCTCCCAAATATATATCCAAGTGAAAGCAGTACATATGCCTACAAAAAGATCTGTGCAAGAATACTCATAATAGATCCACCCTCCAAAAATAAAGGAAATAATTCCAATGTCCATCAACAACAGGATGGGTTAACTGCTATTATTTGTACAATGGAATACTACCACACAACAGAAACTAACCATACAAGTAACTTTTTATAAATGTCAAATATATTATTATGTTGAGCGAAGAGACAAACACAAAAGAGCTCATGATTATATATTATATAAAGCTTGAGAACAGGCGAAACTGAGTGAAACTTAGAATGGCTGTTTATTAGTACGGACAAGGGCACAAGAAAAGTGTGGTGTGATGGAAACGTTCTAGTATCTTATCTGAATAGTGGTGACAAGTGTACTATAAACAAGGAAAAGGTCAACAAGTTACTTTATATAAATTAAAATTCAATAATGTGCTGTGAAAAAAAGAAAAGAGTAAAAGCCGAAAAGAGTGCTGCAAGAAAAAAAAAGGAAGACATCCATCTTAAACGCTATGTGTTAGGAAAAATGAAGTTATGAAATTTGCCTATAAATGGATGGACATGGAGGATGATGTTGGAGAGGAGACAGATATAGAATGACTTCATTTATTTGCATTACATATATATATAATATATAATGATATATATATACATATTATGATATATACATATTATGATAGATAGATAGATATATACATATTATGATACCAATATCCAAGGTCAGCCAAAACGTGGATCAGGAGGTCTTGTCAAAGGTGGAAATTACCACAAACATGTGGGAGTCAGAGGTTAGGTAAGACAGAGAAGGGAACAGTGTGCCAATAATTGTCGAAAGGGCTATTACCCACCTAGAACTGAGCATTAAATACAGGCAAAAAGATACACATGATAACTTCTAAGTATATGTATTACAATCCACAAATTGTCAGAAAAGGAAAAGAGAAAGAGAAAGAGAGAAAGAGATAAAGAACCTGCCATAGAGGCAGGTTCTAGGGAGGGAAGGAATTGGGAACATTGGTGGTGGGAAGTGGGCACTGGTGGAGGGATGGGTGCTGGAACACTGTATGGCGAAACCCAACATGAACTTTTTTTAATTGTTTATCTCATGGTGGTATAATAAAATATATTAAAAGCTGAAAAAAAAAATTAAACGCTATGATCTAAACACTCTCAACATGACAACAAAGAAAAATCACTTTTGTTTCTTAAAAATATTTAAAGACTTGTTTCAAATATTTTTTTACATATTAACATGTTTTCTTTTTGAGGTATGGAAGCTACTAAAATTTAACTGCGCAATAATCAAAAGTCAACAATTTCACTATAGAATCACTCACACCCCCCTAAATAAAAAAAAGGAACAATATGGGTAAAAGAAGCTTGTCATCCAACTGTATTTAGTATATAGCTTTTCACCTGCATAAACATCAATTACATTCTATAATATATACATCTGTATGTGTATATGCGTTTTGTTAAAGGATCACTCTACACAGTATTCTAGAAATGAAATTAATATCTCCGCATAAACCATAAATGACAACTCACAATATCTAATATTCTATTACATAAATATTCTGTAATTCAATCAGTGCCCTCATTACAACATCTATTTCAAGTCATGTTACTACAATGCAGTAACATTCCAGCTCTATTCATTTAATTTATTCATATTATCTTTACTATAAATCTATATGGTCTGAAATGTAAAAAATAAAAAATATATTGTTAATATAAACCTAAGTAGCCTGAAATGTTAATATAAACCTAAATCTAAGTGGCCTGAAAACCATTCTGTTTTCTACCAGGCACTGACAAGTTTTTTGAAAGCCATACACAACTTTAGTAGCATTCAGTTTTTTTTCTTTTTATAATCTTTTAATAATATAAAAGTCATAACAAGCTCATGGGTCATTATGTAAACAGTAGACAGGACGTCATCTACAGGTTATAGTTTGCTGACCTCAAATTTAGACAATATTTAAAAAGATTGATGAAGGTTGAAGGTTATCCTGAATTTCTAAATGTTTTGTGTCAGACATACTTTATTGGAGAGTCTAATAATATGTGCAATTTTTAGTTATTTTAGTAATCTATCTATATATCTGTCTATCTATCTATCTGTCTGTCTGTCTGTCTATATATTTTTTTCTTACAATTTATTTCCACCAGACCCAAAATAAGATCAGGATCCCACAAAATACATAGAAGATCTCAATTAGAGTTCAAATTCTTACCCAAAAAAAATAGCATTTTTGTTTGTTTTTTTTGTGGGACTTTCCAGAAACAATGGGTAATACTGTTGGGCAAATTCTAAAAGAACAGTAACACCACAAAAAAACAGTTTTAAGAAGGTTTATTTACTTATCAACTCTCTGTGCACCTTACCTTTACCTTCTTGGTAAAATGAAGGGATTATACAGACTAAATTTCTAAAGTCTCTTCTAGTCCTAAAATTTTAAAAACACAAACTTTTGAGATGCATTTATTTTTAAATGCAGTATTAAGCATCCTACATTAAACATAAGAACTGAAGGGGATGGGAAGGTGGCAGTGCTCAGGGGCTACCCCCAGCTCTGTGCCTGAGGGGAGCGCAAAATGTGTAAGGAAAGTAAATAGCTGGTGCAAGGAAGTGTACACTCATACATACGTGTACACACACACACACACACACACACACACACACACACACACACACACGGAAAGTAGATAGTACAGCATGCAGGTGACACAGGTTCAATACCCAGCACGACATGGCTTCATGCAGTCACAGAAGCCCCAGACACCATGGGGTACCTAGCGTTCCTGGTACTCCAAGACCTGAGCAGCACTGTATCTTGGGCGCTAGTATTGCACCACCAGCATGGTAGCAAGTATTGTCAGGGCCTGATCACCAGACCCCATGAGCACTGCGAGCGGGCACCAGTAACATCTCCATATGTCCTATCTCAAGCTACTAGAGCCCAAAGACATCTGCTTGCTCCAGGAACATAAAGAGCCTCAAACCATTCCATCAGTTCATGGGAATGAGGTCTATAATTGTTACTGGTATTTGGCATATCAAATACAATACGGGTAGCTTGCCAGGCTCCGCCGTGTGGGTGGCATACTCTTGCAGTCACCTCTGATCTCCAGCATTTATTGATGAACCAAGATGCCGAGTAAGGCCGCGTGTTAGGCCCCCAAAATATTAAGGGAAAAAATTCAAGTTATATTAGTATAATTTTTTTAAAAAATCATTGGTTGGGTCATATTCGAACAGTATCACTTGATCACTTG
Source organism: Cryptotis parvus (assembly GCA_021461705.1). Lineage (NCBI taxonomy): Eukaryota > Metazoa > Chordata > Mammalia > Eulipotyphla > Soricidae > Cryptotis > Cryptotis parvus. Next base: position 1,566 of record JAJIBD010012778.1, on the reverse strand, counting down.
ATCACTTGAATCCCATTATTCATCAATTTGCTCTCGAAGGGCGCCAGTAACATTTCCATTGTACCCTATCACGTGCCAATGTAGCCCAATGGCATCTGGTTGATTCAGGAATATGAAGAGTCTCAACCGTTCCTTCAGGGTCTTGACAAGGAAGTCTGACCATCTTGTAGGTGGGTGGCCATGTGATCTTTTGACATCCCGTGGGATCCAGTCGGTAATAGCTCTAATCCAGCGGTTGTCTCCCAAATCGCATTACATGTCCAGCCCATCTGATTTTCGATGCCTTGGCAAACGAGACAGCATCCCTGATTCTGGAATAGCGACGGAGGTCAGAACTCCAGATTCCTTCTCTCACTTGAGTGAGGCGTGATATCCCAAGCATAGCTCTTTCAATTCCTATCTGGGAGACCTGAATAGCATTCTTATCCTGCTTTCATAGGGCCCAGGTCTCTGAGGAGTATGTTAATGCAGGGAGAACGGTGGAGTCAAAGAGATGTGCCCGAGCCGGAGGTTCTTTGTCCTTTTTAGCTATTTCTTCGATGCCTTTGAAGGCATTCCATGCTGCTCTCTTCCTCCTGCACAGCTCAGGTTTTAGGTCGTTCATCATTGTTCATCATTTGAATGTTCACCTAAAACATTCAAATAGTATACTAAAAGATAAGTGACAAGAAATATGTTCCATTTTTTCAAAAAGCAGCTAGCAGACTAGATGTGTAGGCCAAACTCTTACTCCTCCCTTAAATACATTTCCATTTCTAGTACTGAGATTTCAATTTTAGTAATGTTTACTCTGTCTTTCACCATCTGTGAATTTTACAGAGAAGTGAAGTTCACGTAACTGTACTTTCAAAACAGCAAGTCCTTTTAGGCATAGTATGCATCAGAAATAATACCAGCCACCGCTGCCGCTGCTGTTATTAGTGAAGAGAACTTAATGATTAATAAATACACTGTAGGGGCAAGAGCGATAGTACATCGGGTAGGGCGTTTGCCTCGCAACACAGCTGACCTGGGTTTGATTCCCGGCATCTCATCTGGTCCCCCTGAGTACTGCCAGGAGTAACTCAGGGGACCATATGAGAGAGCCAAGGAGTAACCTCTGAGCATCGCCGGGTGTGACCCAAAAGAAAACAAACAAAAAACCACTGTATAGGCAATGACCTTTACTCTATTTACACAGGCTCTTCTAATTTAAACATAACAAATACTACAATTACTCAATAATAAAAAAGGAAGTGCTAATAGGTATGCTAAGCAGATATCAGTCACTACATTATTCCTTTTATTAAGCATCCTATTAACAGCCAAAACTAAGTTCTTAAAACAAATCAGAATGGAATGGCATTGGGAACAGATACCTAAGTAGGCAAGGATATGAGTGAATTTTTTCGGTGATTGGAATGCTACGTATCTTAAGAAAGATGTGACCTGACATTTACACCTACTCTACTGGAGTCTGGTTCTACTTTCAGGCCAGTAGTGAAGATGGCCTGATATCAGGGAAAATAAAGAATTTGCTCCCTATAAAAGTGAGGGAGGGGTTAGAGCAATAGTACAAAAGGGAAG